>JANHZU010001926.1:18067-32250 GCA_032468055.1 Acrochordus granulatus
TATGATACTAATATTAGACTTTTGGCCTGTTTCCTGACCTCATAAAGAACCAGTTAGAAAACTTCCTTCTGGCAGATTTGTCTCTCTACAACAGAATATCTCCTGCTTCAATTAAACTCCAAAGCAAAATGTCATTTGGGAACCTCTTCCATGATACTTTTTCATGTGAAGAATGTGAAAAGCAAAGGAGGTTGCGCTTGACCAAAATGTAACAGAAATCAAAGAAATGACAAGAAATCTTACTTCAGCCCATGCAGTAAAGTAAGTTCAAAGCCATCACCAATTCGAAAGTATCCTAACAGTAAGATGAAAAAAGGAGCCTTTCTAAAGCTTAAAAGATAGTACTTTTCCTCATCTTGTTAACTTTAAATGTGAAATGTTAGGCTGGCTTTAACAAATCATACTGTCATCTATAATACTGCTGTTTTTAATGTTGTCTTGGTTAATTGTCTGTGATTCCAAATTATTAGAAGTTTCCAATATTTACTTTAAATTTGTAAACAATCACTGTAGTAGCTTTTCTAACGTTAAGCCAAGCTATAAATCTTTGAAGTAAATAAAATATTTTAGAATAAGACAACTAAGTCTCTAAGTTCTTTAAAACATTTCCTGAGGATGATTTTGTGGTCATCTTATTCATTATTTGTTTATATGTTGAAAAAATACCATATGCACGGCTTTCAGTATACAAAATTTTAAATATTATTACATTGCATTGGACAGCAGTCTAAGAATATTGAGCCCTATAGGCATCTAGTGCAAACTGCAATAATATAGACATGATCAACATGTGCTATGAGTCACAGCACAAGTCCTACCTTTCATACTTGTATTCCAACATTACACACAGGTATGTAAATCACAGTGTGTGGTTAAAACACAGGTTTTATTATTCAATTCCCACCACCACCACTTCCCCTGCTGTGGATACCCATGCTTAATCCTGCATATCTCTCGACATTTAACATTCAAATTTAAATTTCATCCGGAGAAATAGTTGAATCATTATGTCTTGGTTTTCTTATTCTCATAGTTCTCTACACAAAATACTATTTTATACTGCAGCAAACAGGAAGCATGCCATGTTACCCATGGCATAGTGTGTTGGACTAGTACCAGTTTAAATATCTTATTAACAGCAGTACTTATTCTACAGAGTCAAGGATCATATCTTTAATTGTATTAATTTGTATATTTTGGATTAAGAGGGAAATGTATGGTATTAATTATTTTTTGAAGATGCAGTTTCTTTAAACCATCCAGAAAAAAGTCCTCCTTTTTTATTAAGCAATTTCAACTTAAAAGGCAAAGAACTTTCCATCTTTGAATTTCTCTTCACTTTAGTCTACAGGACTGCTTTGAATGAATCTCTGTGAAAAATGATTACATCTATAAACTGAGAAATGAGAGAGAAAGAGAAATCTTTATTAGGAGAAAGGGAACTGGCATATTTTTATGAGTTATGTGGGAAAAAACTACTTAGACATGTTTGAAGTATGTGAGGAGTTTGTGCATAAAGTTTGTTCTTCAATAAGTATCAGATGGATATCTATCACAGTGAATGCCTTTTATATGGCATTCCAAAATTTTATTACCTAGGGTGGTGAAAGAAGAAACCAATCAGCATTGTGGGAGCAGGCATCAGAGCCATCAAAACATGCCTTAGATTGATTCAATACTGAGTCCCAAATAATGTCATCTGGTTTCTAAGCCTCTCAAACATTGTATTTTTGGTTGCAAGTCCTTCAACATGTGTCAAAATATGTCTCTGACATAAATCCGCAATTAAAAATGATTTCAGTGCCATTGGGGGAGACTGTAGGATCATCCAGTTTCTCCCTTTTGAGATCAAAGAACAAGGAACCCATTGTGAGTGAGGACAAACAAGCCAGCAAAATCTTTCCAAACAGCAGTAGCAGCTCATAGTGTGATACTCTGGCAGCTGGTAAGCCAATGAAATCCTCTATCCTGCAACAGAGGAAGAAAAAACAACAAATTATTGGGGTGGCCATTCCAGTTCACTCCACTTGAATTCCAGGAAAGGAAAAAAGGCAAGCCTCAGACTGCGGCTGATGTCCAGCACATGGAGTCAGTGCTATAATCACTATAATCAACAACAGCACCAAACTTTTCTTTTCTTCCTTGTATATGGAATGGGGTTTACTTGTTCACATAAATAGCAGACAGTGGAACTCATCGCTATTATTAGCAAGTACATATTTATTTCAACTTGTTGTTATAATTATTTTTGTCAGTCATATTTGAAAGAAACTATTCTTTTTCCATACCCCTTAGGCATTGATTGAACCATTAACCTGAATGTCTCAAAAGAAGGGAAGTTCTGGCTATTGTTCACAGTTCTCTTTGTGACATGTTAAACAACATATGTGCATTTAAAAGCTGAAATCAGAAGTATAGATTTAAAAACATGAGTGTAAGAAAACATTTTGACTCTGTTTACTTATTGGTTCCACTTCTTTATATGTACATCACAGTTATTCGGCTAGCTCAGCCATCTATTTGATGTCTGAAACTTATCCTATTTCAGTTTTGTGAATAAATAACCTAAATATCTCAAACCAACTGACAGGCATTTAAATCAGTATAAGATTAGGCTGTAATGATACATCATCTCAGTCAAACACAATATGAATCATGCTTAACTTTTTGGAGTTAACTACTGGGGAGACAATTCCAGTTGGAGCTCCATAATTTTTAAAAAAATTATTATATTTTTTCGAAAATGAGCTTCAAGTTTAATTGCATAAAGTTACTTCATCATGTTGGGAATGAAAAAGGATATAGCACAAAATCTGAACCCTACGAATAAATGGAAAGTGCTTCAGTAAGGATCAGCTAAGCCAAACTAGATATGATAGTGCCGTGGAATTTCCTCAAGCATAAATTAAGAAAGGGGCTCAAGAATGTAAAAGGTAAGGAAATGTTGCCATGTGGGCATTTCTTGCACATAGTTTACCTCTTCCCAGCTGTTCAGTCAAATAAAGTTTGTCATCATCACACCTAATTTGGCCTTAAGCAATTAAACCAAGAATGTGAATCTGTCTTCTACAATTCCTAGCCCTGATGACCAATAATGATGGATGCTATGAATATCATTCATCAACATCAGGGCTTACATTTTCTTTATCCCTGTTCTAAACAATGAAATAACTCTATTTATGCCTGAATCGTATTCTAAGAAACAGTTAAAATGACTTTGAAAGTGCTTAGTCCATTGTTGCTGGGTGATTAATAGATTAAATTAAAGATGTGAAAATTTTGATTAGAAGCAAAGTATTTATTTAATTTCAGCTAGGTACATTCTAGACAGCTCTCAGTTTGATGCTGTAATAGAAGATATTTGTTCCATTCTAGATCCTGAGTTTCATTCAGTTCCATTATTTATTACTCACTTAGAGTAAACTAGGGGTTTTGTGAAAGGTGATTTTTAAACTACATCAAATTCTGTGGCCTTTACTTAAACCAAAATTGTACTTTGAATATCCTTCCTATTAACATATCCTTGTTAAGAACTATTTCCTGCATTTCAATCTCTGTATTGTAGTTTAGCTATAAAGCTGAAATCTGCTATGCTGCTTCTTTTTTTCTACTTTGATGTCAGGATGATGGATTGTGAAATCCCTAATTAACTTTGATATGAACCTGTAAAGAAAATAATTAACCACATGAAAAATGATGCTGAGACATCATTGTTATTAATTTCCTAAGGCAGTAATTGTGACTCAGGATAAACAGTAATCCCAAAAATCTTTCCTGATCACATATTTTGTGGTATAGGAAACAGTGGATTTATTTATGTTTGCAGTTGGATCTATTTAATTCATGCAGACATTTGTAACTAAGTATGGAAAACAGAATGTTGTTTTGGTTCTTGCAACACATAACTGATTGCTTAGGGTCAGTTCCAAGGATGAAGAAATGGGTATCAGTATGGGGAAGCCAAAATATTGAATAATGGTATTCAACCATACCACCTGTAATATAGACTCTTTTTTGTAATTATCATAGCATGTGGTCAAAAATATTTAAGAAGGCTGTAATACAATACTTCATTGAAGAAGTTCATGAGCAGATGTCTCAGGTGTCTCAAAAGCTAGAACTGTTTTTATCAAAGTTAATGGCACACATACCCTAGAAGCTAAATCAATGTCACACACAATGCTTCTATTACACAATATCAAGCAATTCAAAGCATTCACTACAGGAATATTTCCCCCCAAAACTTATTTGTGTATCCCAATAAAGTGAACATAAAGAGGAAAATTAAGCTCAGAATGCATGTTGACAAGGTCTTCAAATCCAAAAGCATTTATATTCCTATATGAACAGGAACTACTTCAGATTATACAATGGAAACATAAACATATTACGAAAATAACTTCATATATATTTTTGCACTCTAATAATACAGTAGTGACATGATTTAAAATCATTTTAATTAGAAATAGTTAAATATTATTCAAAAGGCTACCTAAACAGAAAATCATATAATATTTTCTTTTTTTTTGAGGAATAGCAAGGAAATGTGTACTTCTCAGACTATATGTAGACCACTGTGACAGTTTCATGGGATAGTTAAAAATAAAATTCATGTCTTAGACTTACAGTTACAGTTAATTATCATTATGAATTCCACTGTGACTTTCCCCAAACTATGAAGGGATCTATGGAAGGTTTTCATAAAGAATATGACTTTTAACTTTAAAATTTAACACTGGAAAGATTGCAGGATTCTGGCCATTACACCTCCTCCAATTTTTCCCATGGGGAGATGCTTTGTCATGACATATGCTGGGTTCATGTATTGTATTTGGTTTTATGAATAATCTACAATTTGCTGGTTTATTCACTGTGCTAAGAAAAAAACAAACAACATTGAGGCTTAACAAAATATGCTTACCCAGTCAGAAGTGTGATGAGGGGAATCTAAAGAACTCAAGGGGAACTGCTAACTTAAAATATTATTTCCTTATTTTACACTTGCAGGACTGCTATATCATATAACAAGATTTCATAGACCAGCCTTTTCCAATCTGGCACCCTACATATTTCGACTAAAACTCCACAATTCTTAGCTGGAGTTAGACATAAAATCCTTCATTTTGTGAACAGTACAAATGTGTGCTTGAGGTTTATTTGAATGGAGAACACATGGTAATATTTTCCATAGATCGCAATATTGGCCGTCTTTAAGAATTTTGTCAGAAACATGGCTCTTTATTCAGAACACCCATTTTTCTTTTTTATTGGTTAGCATGTTGTATTGCCTGGAATGTGTCATCACCTCATTTTCCTTGCCTTGAAATAACTGGGGACAAAATCACCCTCTACCTGAACCTATTGGCAACAGAAATGTTGAGAAATGAAGTTCCCCTTAAACTTTTACCACATTCAATTTTTTCGCATTAATACCAAAGAGGGGTTTTCCCTAATGAATGGTGTATATTTCATGAAGAAAAAGAAATTAGTATAGGATAAGCAGGTTGGTTTTTGTGATGCTGATATACCTATTCAAACACTTCATCCTTAAAAGAAACAAAGACAACTAAATCAATATGAACAACAACAACAACAAAATACTGAAGTCTACAAGCTGAAAGGTGTATTCTTCTTGGACAAACACTAATATAAAATAGTTTTTTGTTTCAATTTCTGCATAATTTGACATAATTGGCATTCAACTGATTTTTATGTAGGAAACCAGCTTTGCCCCTGCATGTGGCAGGGGGCTGACATGTCTGTCCAATCTTTAACAATTTTAACATTGGAAACAGATGGCAAAGCAAGGGCTATGCCAGAACAAACATAATTTATTAAAGGCAATCCTTTGTGATGCCAAAGCAAATATCCCTCACCTAGATCAGTCTTTTCTAACTTACTGAACCTACCAAACCAACAATAAACTGAAATTTTAAGAATAACTGTTTTGTGTGTTTGGTTGAAATACACCCATCCCCAAGGAAGTGTGAATCATTACGCAAAAACAGCTTGTGGGATATGGGTGAAAGAGGAGAAGGGGAAGATGACCTCATTATTTCAGCTATTTGATTTATTAAAAATTCTGAAATTTTTCCCACTCATTATTACAAGGGATTTGGAATGTCTGGTTCTATATTAGCTACAGATCTTTTTGTTCCATATCTATTGTCATGTCTACACTCTAAATGAAACAGCAACATAATATATGAACATATACTAAATGGCCCATATAGACTGAAAGTGTACATTTTTGCACGGGATTACCTTTCAGCTACTTAGGTATGTTTGTTCTAGCTTGTCATGAATACATGTGGATGCCTCTTTCTTTAAATGAGAGAGTTTAGTTTAATTTGTCAACATTTCTAAATCCAGGCTTTTGCTGCCAGTGGTCTATAGTTGGCAGAATTGCAACATTTCTGGGGAGTACTACAAAGGGAAAACTGACTCTGAATAGAACAGATATTATTATATACTGTAAATCTACAATTAAATTCCACAAATTAAATTATGATTTTCCCCTTTCTGTTAGGATCTAAAGATGTATGCAATTACATAAACAGGAAGAAAAATCTATCACATATTCACTGTCTGTATCCCAACTGAAAACAAACATATTATTTATCCAAGGAGTCAATGAAACAAGGGCTTCTGATGAACATAAATTTAATTATGGAAATCAAGTATAGTTACCCAGCAACCAAACAAGATTGTAGATTGTAAATGAGTCAAAGCCAATTTAAATCTCCTTCTCCATAGCTTTGGAGATTAAGCATTCCTTATGTTTTTCCCCAGGTGTTATCAGGGCCATTTAAGGATAGGACAAAACTACAGAGCATGAAAAACAAGATTTTCTGTATTTTTTAACATTCATAACTTGGACATTGTCCAATCACTCACAGAGAAATTATGTTCTGATACAATAATCAAGAGACAATTGCTAAGATATATAGAATGTGTGGTGGATCATTCCCCTTAACAAAGAGAATCAAGAAAAATAACATGAATAAATGAAGGTATGTAGTTTGTAAAGTCAACTGATAATGTGCTGGTATTCTCAAATATTTTTAGCTGATTTGAGTCAAGATACAGAATGTATCCACTGACTCTAAGCAAAGTTATGAACAAAAAACAGATCAATTTATTCTAAAATAAATAGTAGGAATGAAGAATAGTTTAAATATCCATACTATGGTTCAAAAAAATTGGTCTGTACTGTATATCTTGAACTCAATGAAGATTTTAACATTTTATTGAGATAGTATCATTGCATTGGCCTTTTCTTTATCATATATCAATGAACATAATTCTGAACATAATCATAACATATGTAGAATAAAATAGAAAAGAAGGAGATTTTATTTTATGGAATTCTACCTTGCACATGAAGGATTTTAGTGCAATCTTTTAAAGGTATTTTCAAATATAATGATCTATTTTATATGTAGATGCTATAATTTGTATTTCCCTTCTCTATACTTCATTTTAAGGAGTCTGTCCCCCTATTTTTTGTCGTAACAGATTCTAGATTTTGTTACTGTAAGAATGACCATATGAATGAAAGTTTATAGAATGATGAATGTTACAATAATATTTTTATACGCAACTATTAATTTCTAATCATTTGCTATCTGTGCTTCATCCCTTAAATTTATCCTTAATGAGAATTATTATAAACAATAACCATCATAGCTGGAGATTTTCAGTTATATTCTTAAACCCACCTTCCCTATTTTCTGAATCTGAATTGAACAGGATAAACAAATAATTTATAACTGAACAGCATTTTAATTCCTTAATTGTGACATTGTGAGATATTGTATACATGAATTATAACATTTAATTAAAAATTTCAATGTTGAAGTCAGTGTAGTCCACAACAGTTCTGAGTGGCTGATAATTATATACATATAATTTTTTAAAAATAGCATATATCAAGAATAGGAATGTTTCCAGTTTATTTATTTTATTATTTATTTGTATCTTGCCTTTGTTATTTTTACAAATAGCTCAAGGCAATGAACATATTTAACACATCTTCCTTCTATTTTCCCCACAATAACAACAGGGGAGTTGGCATGAGAAAGAATGCATGGCCCAAGATCACCCAGTTGGTTTTCATGACAAA
The DNA here is from genome assembly GCA_032468055.1 of Acrochordus granulatus. Taxonomy (NCBI): domain Eukaryota; kingdom Metazoa; phylum Chordata; class Lepidosauria; order Squamata; family Acrochordidae; genus Acrochordus; species Acrochordus granulatus. The sequence continues at coordinate 26,193 of JANHZU010001926.1, forward strand.
AGCAGGATTAGAACTCACATTCTAGCATATTACTTTAACCACTACACCAATCTGGCTATCTTTAGAGAGATAGCAGACTGTCGCATGCTTTGGGTTTACAACAGAAATGTGCTCTGTTGAATTTGGGAGAACAAATGTAAAATCTGTCTCCACGCCCTGAATAAGAAGCATGTGTTTCTATGAAAAATAAACAGTTGCAGGCATCTTATCAATTTCATCAGGTAGGAATTAACTAGAACAAAAGCTATTTTTCAAAAATTAGTTTATTAATATTTTCAAAAAATCAATAAACAATAAAGCAGAGAATAAAGGAAATTGCCAAGAGGGCAAATACGATGTCATAGGCTATCTGAAAGTTAGTGAGATTATATACATATAATTAAGATAAAGCTATAGAAATTGATTATTTATTTAGACTCAACAGATAGGATGTTGTGCTATGTATAAAGTATATATCAGCATAGAAATTCAGGTATTGAGCATGGAATTTTGACAGTGTTTGGGTACAGATAGAAAGAGAATGACAACAAAAGTGATATTAGGATCACACCTGTGTGGCCTCTCTTGACTTCTTGCACCTGAAACTCCATGTGGTTTACAGAGGATTTGCAGGTTTTGAAAAGGGTAAAGAGATGCCTGGAACACTGCTGACAGAAGACAAGTGATGAGTCTGACTGGACACAAGTTAAGGCCTATCTTGTGGTGATAAGAGTGGCGAAACATCAGTACTTCTCTGCTCTTATTGTATCTGCAGAGTATCACCCAACGGCCTTGCTTAGGGTTACCTGGTGTCTCCTTGGATGGGAGGACACAGGTTCTCCCTTGCAATGCCATGCAAAGGTAGTTGCAGAGCACCTGAGGGACAAAGTCACTCAGATTCAGTCCCAGTTGGAACCCATGCATGGGGCAAGAGAGGCCTAGGAAAGAGTCTTGTCTAGTTATCTGGGAGCAATTTGATCCTGTTGGCCCTGATGAATTGGACAGGGCCCTCAATGCTGTTAGTGCAACCACATGCTCATTAGATCCTTGTCCCTTCTGGTTGGTGAAAACCACCAGGACAATGCTAGAGGGGACATTTCTAGGTCCTTTTAAGGAAGCCTTGGTTCACCCTCTCCTAAAAAACTATCACTGGATCCCACCTGCCTGGACAATTTTCATTCAGTGTCCCATCCACCCTTTCTAGGGAAGGTGGTAGAAAAGGTGGTTGCATGGCAGCTCCAGAAAGTCCTGGAGGAAATGGACCTATTTCAATCTGGGTTCAGGCCTGATTATAGGACAGAGACAGCATTGGTCATGCTTGTTGATGATATCTGGCAAGATGGGAAGAGTGTAGTGCATCCATCCTTGCTCTCCTTGACCTCTTGGTGGCTTTCAATACCATTGACCATGGTATACTTTTGGCCAGTTATGGGGGCTGGACTGGACAGCACAGTTTTGTGATGGTTTAGCTCCTTTCTCCTTGGCTAGTCCCAGTTGGTGTTAATAGGGAATAAGAGATCCAGTTCTTGACTGCTCTCATGTGGTATGCTGTAGCTCTGAGTACTCTCAACATTCCTATTTAACATCTACATGAAACTGCTGGGTGAAATCATCAGTCACCATGGGATGAGGTATCACACAGTATGTGGATGATACGCAAATTTACATCTCCATCCCTGGTGACCCAAATGATGCTGCTTCTGTCTTAATGTGGTGCCTAGAGTCTATGAGGGTCTAGATGGGAGACACAGGCTTGAACCCTGACAAGATTAAGTGGCTTTGTGTGTTTGGGGGTTCAGAATCTAGGACTATAACATATTTAACTCTGGGTGGGATGGCACTACCTCAGACAGGCCCAGTGCACAACTTGGGGATTCTCCTAGATAGACTTTTGACCCCTACTCAAAGAACAGGTGGCAGCCACAGCTAGGATAGCCTTTGCACTGTTTGTATTGTTTGCCAGTTGCACCCTTTTCTGAACCAGTCCCTACACTCAGTCACTCATGCCCTAGTCCTTTTACCTTTGGACTATTACAATGTGTTCTGCATGTGGCTACCCTTAAAGAGCATTCAGAAGCTACAGCTGGTACAGAATATTGCTGTGTAGACAGTTCTTGGGGCTCCTAGAATGGCCCATGTAATACTTCTGTTCTGTGAGTTGCACTAGCTACTAGTTTGCTTCTGGGTGCAATTCAAGGTGTTAGTTGTCACCTTTAAAGCCCTTCATGGTATGGGCCCCGGTTACTTAAGGAACCATCTTACTCCTATGGGGATTGCCCACTAGGCTTAGCAGAAGAGGCATGCTACAGACCCGTCAATCAAGGAATTTTGGCTGGTGGAATCCAGGAGAAGAGCCTTCTCTGACGTGGCTCCAGTCCTGTGGAACATTCTTACCTCCATTCTGAGGTAAGGTCAGCTGCTACCCTTTTAACATTCTGGAAGGGCCTGAAGACCTGGCTCTGCCAGCTGGATTGAGGCCTGAATGGGGGTATGTCAACTTGGAAATGACTGGTGGATTAAGTGAGTCACATCTCCCCCCACAGATACACGCTGCTCCTGTTCTGCCTAGATAATGTCAGTAATTTTTATATTTTTTTAATCTCTCATTTATGCTTTTAATGTTTTTATTATGAACCACCAAGAGTCAGTTTTTAATTTGGCAGCATATAAAGTTAATAAATAAATAAATACAATTATTATAGTTAATTGTAGACTGCTTGGACAGGTAGAAGAATTGGATGAGGCTCTTGTGTATCAGATGTCCCACTCTTTCAGAGAGACACAAGATAGTGATAATGGAAGATTTCAACTGTTCTGTCCTGTCACCCGCTGGTGACCTCTTACCTCTGCTAAGAGTCAGAGGCCCAACACATTTCTGTTCTCTCTTCCTGACAACTTCATTTGTCAACAAATGGAAGAAAAATTAAGAAGATTTTCTCTCTTGGGCCTCATTCATATCAAAAAGAGTAATTAATTGAAACACTAAAGGTGATTGTAATTTTGAAAGAAGTGACCATATTATTCTTGAGTTCATGATAAAAACAAGAGGATTGATGGAAAAAGTCAATCCTATTTTGAGGAGAACTGGAAAAGCTGGGAGAAAGTCAGTTGAATGAATATTTTATGAACAACAGTTTAGCTCAGGTAGGGAGATATTTGGGGAAAAGTGTTTCAAAGAGAATCCACTTTAATTAACTCACTTTAAAGGAACCTGATAAATTGCTATTTCAGTTTTCAAGATTCTGCACTGAACTCAGACAAGCATTAAAAATACCTTAGTGAAATGCATGGAATTCTTGTTTCTTTACTAAGAGCAGGCTTGACAATATTGAATTTTGTAAAAGAGGATTTTCTTTTCAAATAGGTTGGTTAAATCCTGAATGAGAAATGTGTTTAAAAGGACTGGGAGATCTTGTGAAATAACATACTGAAACCACAAACATAAACCATCCATCTTAGAAAAAAAAATGGAAGAATCTAAAGAGATCAGCAGGAATAGACACACATACTATAACACATTGAAATGCTAAAAAGAAAATAACGACATGGGTAGGAATAGAAGGAGTAGTAACCAAAGAAAAATGCATGGTAATAATCACAAATCATATTGCATCATAAAGGCTAAAGTATAGGTTGAGATAATGCTTGCAATAAATGCTTCAAACAAAACATTGGCTTTTTAGGCAAACATGGCATAGCATAGCCTTTTTCCTCTTGATCTTTTCTTTAAAATTGCAAGATACTGCTATAAACAGAAAAAGATCAATTGCTGATAGTGAGGATGAGAAGGCAAATGTCTTCTGTCATATTTTATGTGTACTTTCTTTCAGAATGGAAACAAACTCCTAACTAACATTGATGCCTACTATGGAGAAGAGAGCTTCTGTTCAATATAGTTGATAAAATAACACTTAGCTAACTTAAATAAAGTCTTCAGGGCCAGATGAATTGGACCCAAGGTATTGAAGGTACAAGCAGAAATCACTGCAGAATTATTATCTGTAGTCTTGAGAACTAGATAATTGGTGAGTTTCAGAAGAATAAAAAAGAACAATTGTCACTTACTTTGAAAAAGAAAAGAAGGTGGATCCAGGAGATTAAAGATCTGACATATTACTGTTGATACTGAACAGTGATTTTAAGCAGCCTAAAGAACAACAAGTTTGTGAGCCTGGATTAGAATACAAGAAAAACTAGCATACTGTATGCTTGCACAGACATGTCATGCCAAATAAATATGTATGTATGTATGTATATTTACTAGCTTAATAGATGGAGGAGTGCCATAGATGGAATTTGCCTTGACGTCATGTACCATGTTTGTCATGATATCAATATTAATACAATTTTAAACTATGAATTACATAATTCAATTGTCATATAGGTTCATAATTTGCTGAATGATTACATTGAGAAAATACTCATAAAATGCTCCATACCATCTTAAAAAATAGTTTAAAAAATGTCCCTTTCCTATGAGGGCAAGAAATGAGATAAGGCAACTTCCCTTTTTCTTTTGGCATCTTAATATTTTGTCTTGGTTTGGAAATTATTTCTGTAGACTCTTCTGTTGTGTATAACTAGTACGTGTCTCCTACATAAATTCATTTTGCAATTTATATGCTATACTTACTAAGAAATGGACTGTGGCAATATTTTATCTTATAACTGTGACATAATTGAATTTCTGTGAATGACATTTTCTATTTGTACCAGTCTGATATGTTTGTTTCCCCTGCCTTGGTAGACTATTCTGAGACTCTAGAATTAGAAATTCATGTACTTAATATTTATGGATTATTTGAAAACCAGAAATCTTTCCTGATTGTCATGGAGTTCAGAGCCCAGTCCAATTTATTTCACCTGAATATCTGTTTCTGGTAGTGTTTGAAAAACTGTTGGTTGTTTATTAGACAAGGATCATGGTTTAGATTCTTGTTACTTTTAAATCTGAATGCCTAATTTTAGTTTACCTTTGATTTATAAAACTCTTCTATATTATTGTATTAGATCATGTAAGTTAGTTTTCTTCAATATACCACTTACCATTTTTATAACATGTAAATTCTTGCAAATATAGTGTTCTGACTATCTCATGAAGGTCGCCAATGATGAAATCAGACTAAATCCAATTGGCCTTTCGCTTAACATTTTTTACGAGGCAGGAAATCTTTACATGTGATAGCCAGGAAGGTCTGTAAACTAAATACTTCCCTTTTCAAGGAAGAAAATGGAAGCTATGTTGATGCCAGGTTCTATAAGCCTGATAAATTATGGTCCATAAATACTGGACTTAAAAAGATGTATTCCTTCAGGAGGACAAGATGGAAATCTTCTTGCACTTATATTTTCTTTCATTCTCACTTATAATGGTTGGTTAGAGACTGAGTCAAAGGACTTCTTCAGGCAGTTGCTCTGAATATTGTCAAAGGTATCCAATTGTTACTTCTTTACTTTTTAGGAAAAGCAATGTTCTTTCCTAAAGACTGAGACATGGAGTTTTCGGAAAGTAGGAAAAAAAAGGGAGGGGGGAAATTTACTCCTATTCTTTTCAAGGTCTGTTTAGTTGCTTCAAAAAGATTGGTAAACTTAAAATATGAGACTTTTCTTTCAGAATAATAAATTAGGTAGTCATATTTTGTTACTGTTTACTTCTCCAAAATATTTTTGATAACTTGCATTGGAAGACTTTATATAAAGTATCAGGAAAACTGCAGTTCCTGTTCAAAGAGGATTAATACATGATAAAGTAGAAAAACTTGTATTAATCCAAGCAAAATTCTCTGTTCAGAATCAGAAGTCTCTTAAGAGGTTAAATATGAAGTCTCAGAAAAAACAGAATCTATCCCTAGATATGATAGCTCAGAATACCCTAACTTCACATAAACACTGCCTTTGTATGCTTGCCATGGCATTTCAATGATGACACCATCACTCACATGTTGTCAATTGTCCTGTTTGGTTCTGAATCATAAGGAATAAAATTTTTATGAAACAATACTTTGCATTTTTTTTCTTTTCCTCAACAAAAACTCACAGGGTTGTTGTGGGGAAAATAGGAGGAAGGAGCATGAGGCAT
>JANHZU010001926.1:36025-47491 GCA_032468055.1 Acrochordus granulatus
TAATCCAAAAGGCTTTCTCAATTCTGAAATTGAACTGGTAAGAGAGCTGGTATATACTCTTCTAGGAAGGATGAGTTTCTTGGATTAAAGGTGAAACGTCTTTGACTTGAGAAAAATCCAGTCCAGATGCCTGTTTTTTAAACTTTGTTGCGAAAACATAGATTATAAATATAATAAGGACCGAAAAGCTTTGAAAGAATAATTAAAAAATTTGTTAATAAATTAAAGAGAATTGACTGAGAAAGGAGATAATTACATGCACCTAATTTCCCAAGTAAAAGTTGTGGACCAGAAATAGTCAGTTGTGGACCAAAAATACTACAGAATAGTATTTTTGAGTTCTATTGATCTCAACAGAATTTGAGCCTATTTATCTATTGTTGATTTGCAGCCAACATCCAAATCATAAGTAGAGTGATTTACCCACTGCATATTACTTAGGCTTTTCATCTGTATTTTCTTCTTTTTCAAAATCTCTTGAGTAACTAACAACTCTTTTCAAAAGAACTCAATGCAATTACTGTTCTCTTAAACTAAAGCAAATGCAAATACTTCTGCCAGAGGTTGAACATCTCACTGTAGCTATTAGCACAGATGCTCCATCTTTATATCTAATGATGTCATTGAAATGTAGACCAAACTTGTGGATTCAGTAATTACTGAAAGATGATTATTAGTATTACCAAAAGAAGAATTATATTCATAACATGAGCATAGTATTTTGCAGATTTTAAACCTCTTTTCAGTTGAAAAGATTATGGTTTTAATGGGATAGTTTTTCATTTATTTGAATAATCTGAGCACATCCAGCTCAAAACCATTCAGATGATCAGAAAAATTATGAAATGAAAACTCATGTAAATAAAGTTGTTTACACAGAGCTGCAATAAAATAGCTCACATGGGACTCACAATCAGGCAACAGTTTTCCAGGTAAGTGGCTTTTTATAGGTTTAAATTAAAAGAAAGGAAATTCAGGCTGACCATTAGGAAGAACTGCTGTATAAATTCTTTCCTACTGACACACTGTATGACTCTATTATATTATTCTGTTTAATAACAGCCTGACTATCAGAGGTTTTGCAGTCATGAAACTGTGGCTAGAACTCCTCTGTTTACAAAGTCCAGGTTTTGTGTTTATAGGTAATCCTCAATTTATGACCACAATCGAGACTGAAATTTCAGTTGCTAAGTGATATTGTCATTAATCAAGTCATCACATGACCAGACATGATTTCACAACTATTTTTACTATGGTCATTAAGCAAATCACATAGTTGTTAAGTGAATCATATAGTCATTAAGCAAATCTGGCTTTCCCAATCAACTTTGCTTCTTGGAAGTCAGCTGGAAAAGTTGCAAATCATGATCACATGACAGTAAGATGCTGCAACCATTGTAAATGAGAGCCAGTTGCCAAGCACCCAAACTGATCATGTGACCATGTGAATCATGTGATATTGTAACTTTGATCATGTGATCATAGGAATCATGTGATATTGTAACTTTGAGGATGGTTGTAAGTTACAACCATCATAATTTTGAATTATTAAACAAATGACATATGTCTAAGACTACCTGTAATGGAATGAACAATTCTTCAGGCATTCCAGTCAGAAAATTTCTCATACTCTGTTTCAAGAACTGTGTTTACTGGTTTATTTCCACAAAAAACAGTGGAAATTCCAATTATGAGCACCTCGGTTCATGAGGTTTTCACAAGACGAGCAAAATTTTTTAATAAAATTTAATTCAGTTAACGAGCAAAAACTCACAAGATGAGCACTGCGGGATGAACTCATGTGGAAAATCTCACAACGGAGTCGATGGTTCTTCTCTCTTGCTGAAAAAAGCATAAATTAAGTGAAAATCATTTCAAGAGAAAATAACTCACAATATTCAGACTCCAGATTCTCCTTCCAAGCAATCCCCCTCCCCCTCCTTTCCTCTCTCTCATCTCCCTCACACCAGCCAGGACTCTTCTCAAAGTGAGGGAAGATTGATCCTCTGTCTTCCCTGCCTCACACACACAGCCCTCCTCGCATGGCACGATCCAACCCATCCTCCTGCCCATCTCTTCTCCCCTCTCATAGCAGAGGCAGGTGATGGTAAGAAATGTTTCCAAACCACCCAGGGAAGACCCCTGGAAAGACATTGTTGAGGGAAAAGGGATATAGCTGTTTTGTCTTGAGTGGCAGTGGATCCTCCCAATCCAATAGGGCTTTCCAGACAGTGTTGGCCAAACAGCAGCCGATGGCCAGAATATGCCTTGGAGCAGATCCATAAGTGCTGGTTAATTTGTTCTATTTCTACATTAGAAATAATAATGTCCTAATAATGATTAGGACAATCATTTCTACATAAAATACCATTGAAAAAAAAATTATGAATATTTTTGGGTGCATGGAATGGATCACCTGACTTTACATTGTTTCCTATGGGAAACCTCGCTTTGGTTTAAGAGTGATTCGGAGTAAGGGCATTCGTCTGGAACAAATTATGTTTGCAATCCAAGGTTTCACTGTAATATACTTCTCAATTCCTTCTAGATTCTGGGCAAGGTGCCATAATAGAATAAAAAAATACATAAAATTAAATCATTGTCATAATTCTCATCATCAGTCAATGAAAAACATTGTACCCATTAAAGTAAACAACTAAACTATGTATTTAGAGCACTTTGGAATAACATTGCTTTGGTCTGTATGTAAAATGTTGGCACAGTGCGGCAATCTGTACTTTCAACTATTTTCTCGGGAACTGATGTTAAGCTTACCCAACCTAGAGGTTCCTTTATTACCCTTCATTTTTTTTAAAAAAATGAGATATCCTAATTTTTTTGTATAATATCTTTATTAGCTGAAAGGTTAAATAGCGCAGAGGAAGCTCATGTTATTTATCTACTGTCAGACTAACAATATGTGGTTGTGACTCTTTTACCAGGTTCCATATAATCAACATTCCACTTCACCAACACTTACTTAAAGAATGATAGTTGCATTATGACATAATGTGTTTAAATGGTTCAATATTTTATTTCATAAATTTGGTGTATTGATATATTATAGGATGCAAAAATGATTTTTTTTGTTTATATTTATTTATACATCACATTTATATGCCACCAAATTCCTAGAGGACTCTTGGTTGCTCACAATTAACAAGAGAATTTACACGAAACCCCAGCCCCCAGCTGACTGATGTTTACACCTGGGGACTTCTTCCACGGATCCCACTGTGCCCACAAGCTCAAGCAGGCCCAGCACTGGGCTTCCTGTTGCCTTTGCTGCTGGCTGGCTTTTCCCACCACCTATTTTTACATGCTTTCAAACTTCTGGGTGGGCAGGAGCTCATTCTGTCACACAGTGCTGTGGCTTGAACTGCTGGAGTATTGGCCATTAAGCTGTTGCACCACTGTGCCTCCTTAAGACGTGTTTGATTTTTTTTCTTCTGTTAAAGTATGTCTCTATTATTTTTTGCTTTTCTTGCCTTGATAACTGTATAGTGCTTTTGAGAATGGTTGAGCTCCTTTTATTTACTTGGTTTGCAAACTGACATTTTAGTAATTTGACACCTCGACAACATTGCTAAGCAACCTTGGGATAGTGGAATTCACGTGCCACATTACTGGTTTGCAAAAAATCATTTATTTATATCCTTTGTCTGGATTCATTTATGTTTTAAAAAAGTATGCACAAAAAGTTTCATTAAATGAAATTTAATGAAATTAAATATTTATATATTTTAATTTAATGAAATTAAATATTTATATATTTTATTTTATAAAAATATATAAAATACATTTTATGTATTTTTAAAATGTTCATTTTTAATATGTTTTATTTTATATATGTGTTAGCTGAGAATGCTGTCTGAATATTTGAAAAGAATGAAAACAGGTAAATAATTAAATTCCAGTCATGCATTCCTCTACAAGGCAGTGATTAGGTCAGTTCATGTCATAATTCAGAACATGATTAGATAATTCTGTAATAACTTCTAGCTTCTTGGAACATTAATACTTGGCAAATGTTGTTATTTCAAAAAGTCTTTCATTTGACAATTTGCACAAACATAGTTATTAATATGTTCAACAATGATTCTTTGCCTTTGTTTTCATACATGTCAAATCTTTTTCTCAGGCTTGCAAATTAAAATGAATAAACATTAAAGGGTTTTTTTTGTTAATACAAGAAAAGCCCAGATTTAACTGACATAAAAAGGAAGAGGAAAGCCCTTTAAATATACTCTCTCCATTCCACTGATTGCAGCAAAATAATACTAGTTCTATGAACAACTAATGTGAATGGGGAACAAAACATAAAAAGGCAGTTGTGGTATGACTAGAACATTCCAGTTGATTAACAACACTATATTTGAAAGAAAACACATGGGGAAAGGTACTCTGAAGCCAACTTTTAAAAGTGATTTTTTTATAACAAGTGAGAATAAAGTAACACGTATATAAACATTTGACTACAAAGCAGAACATGCTTTGTCACTGCATGAATTATGTGCTATTGATTTTATACTACATGTGTTAAAATACCATTGCCATTTAGTGTAATATCATAGCAGCAGCATACTACTTACATTTAATCAAAATCTAACCAGTTTTAATGAAAGTGAACAAGAAAAATAAAGAAAATCAAAATGTTAAAGCCCAGATTCACAGCTGGTATAAACATTGCTTCAGAGTTTATTGGACAGTTACTAACTTTTATCCAAAATGTATTTCAGGGTGGGCCAAATGATTCACTGACCATTCATACCATAGCCCTCCTATTGATTTCACTAACTTCAATGCAGAAACCATGAAAATGTTTGCAGGAAACTTTGAAAAGCAAGTTTTTCTAATATGTTTTATTAGTTTTCTACTGACTATATTCTTAAAGACATGGAGCACTAACTTGTTGGCTCTGATTCAATGGAAATATACTAATGTAAATACTTGGAAAATCAGATTCCAGTGTAGACCTATAAAGGGCCCAATCAATTTCAAATTTCAGTAAAAGCTGACAATCAAAATAATCCTCTAATATGCAGTTATTATGCCAAATGTGATGCGAGATAAAATAGGAAATTGTTAAAACAACATATAAAAATTCTTGTTTAGATTCTTTGGGAATTGTTTTCTAGGATATTGGGAACAATGACTTATTGCATTGTTAGAAAAGGATTCTATGTTTTTTTTTACTAATAATGTACATAGTTTTCAGTAGTAATATTCCCCAATAATATAAACTATGAAATTGTGAATTTACAGATACAGATATTTTATTGGCCAAGCATTGTTAGACACACAAGAAATTTGACTTGGTACAGTGACTCTCAGTATACTTGCAAGACAAGAGCATACAAGAGCAACATAAGGGAATAACAAATTAGGTATAGCAACATAAGGGAATAACAAATTAGGTATAAAGAATACAGCAATATTCTTTATTAGAAAATAATATTATAAGTACAGAATTAAAGTAAGTATGTATGTATATTAGACAGAACTTATAGGTTAATTTGGAATTCTTTGCCCTTGTGATCTATCATGTAGCATATAGCATAGTTCATGTAGCTGTATGACGCCTTGGGGGACAAAAACTGTCTCTGTGTGTTTTGGTATGCAATACCCTAAAGCAGCTACAGAGGAAAGGATTCATACAAGTTGTGTCTAGGGTTTGAGGGGTCTGCACATATCTTCCCTGCCCTTTTCTTGAACCTCTCAATATATAGGTCTTCTATGGAGGGCAAGTTAGCTGTGATCTTGTGATCTTTCTGTGATCTTGACTGTATGTTGGAGTCTGTACCTGTCCTGCAAGGTTGCAGCACCGAATCAGACAGTTATAGATGTACAAAGAACAGGCTCAGTGATTCCTCTGTAGAACCCTATCAGCAGCTGTTGAGGCAGGTTGAATGACTTTAGTTGACACCGGAAGTACATCGTCTGATATGCCTTCTTAACAATGGTGCTGATGTTAGCTGTCCGTTTTAAGTCTTTGTAGATTATAGAGCCCAACAACTTGAAGGACTGTACTGCTGATACTGTGTTGTTGAGTATTATAAGGGAGGAAAAAATAGGAGGACTCCTCCTAAAATCCACTGTCATTTCCACAGTTTTAAGTGTACTGTATTCACTGTAAGTTGTTCCAATTGCACCACAGGGCCAACTGATCAATTTCCCATCTGTACGCAGAGTCATCTCCATCTCTAATGAGCCCAATGATTGTTGTGGCATCTGCAAATTTCACAATTTTAACAGAGGGGTCTCCAGAGGTATAAGCATTGGTGTAGAGGGAAAAAAGTAGTGGAGAGAGCACACATTTTTGAGAGTACACAGCCCAAGTACTGGATGTAATTTTCCTTAGGCTCACCTATTGCTTCCTATCTGTCAGAAAGTTGATAATCCACTTACATATATGGGCAGGTATAGTTAAGTGGGTCATGAAGAATATTTAGAACCATAATGGCTATATTCAAACATTGCACTCAATCAAAAGAAAGAGGTTTTTTTTTTATAAACTTATAAACTTTTTATAAGTTTACCATAATGCATGAATACAGTCTTAGTATCTTGGGAGAATCTATCCATTTTGTTTTGCACACAATGTTTTATGATTGAAATTAATATGTCAACCTTGCAGTCTGTGATCTAATCAACAAAACATAAAATCAGCACAAGCAATCATTATATTCACATTGCATAGAAATTACAAGTTATAACAATTGTTTCTGAAACAATGTATGATGTGCTATATAGAAGTCTATTTTATTATTTATCTAGATAGATAACACAACAACATGTGGCTCTCCAGATATTGCTGAACTACACCAGTAAACCTAAACTGAATATGCTGCTTGGAGTTCAGCAATACATGAAGGACCATTTGTGATCTAGATAAAATCATCTATCCTGACTAGGATCAGTTTTGATGATTCCAAACAGAAACTTTTTCAAATCACCCACTACTTAATCCCTTTAACTGGAGATGGCAGAGCTTCAGACAGCAATTGTTAGTAGAAAAGCTTATATTTTAACTTCTAAGATATGGGTCTACTAGCCATTATCAAGTAAGATAATAGTAATTATCTTTTTGGTGGGCAAGTATGTTGAAAGTCAATTTTCTTCAGAAGTATTTTTTAATCTGCAGGAAGTCTCAAAGTTGAAATCCAATAATGGCAAATTATAGTTTATAATTACTAGGATCAAATACCATTAACTTTAAGTGGACTTTAAATGATTGTGGAAGAACATGATTATTGTTTCTTCCTTCAACTTTTAGAAATAGCTATTGATCATTCAAGAATAATAAAAATGCATTTGATAAACATTTGGTCATTTCAAAACAACTTGCCAGGTCAATGAAGCAAGAAATGTTTCCACTAGATGGCAAAAAAGAGTCTCTTCTCTTTTTTGAAGAAGGAGAAATTCTGAAACAAAGCAGCTGGCAGAAAGCCCCCCTCCAACCTCTGTGTAGTTCCTAATTCAGATGGGAACCTACTCACATATTCTAGTCAGAATGAAAGAGCTTCATTGCTTTCTATGTGATTAACATAACTTGTAGGTTTACTCTAAATAATCTAGAGAATTAAATGGAGCATTAATGTTTTATGTAAGCGACAGGCATGGATTCACTGAAGAATGAATAAACCTTTATGAAAATTACTGCAGTTGCAGAGCATTACTACCCAGTAGTCAGTTAGAAATGCTTTTTCAAAAGGATATTTTTAACATAGGAAGTTATTTCACTGTCTTTTTTTATATCCAGTTTTGTTTTTCTTTTAAGATCTGCCAAAATTACATAATATGAAACTTAATTAATTGAAACAAAATGAATACAAATTCAGTGAAAGATTTTGGAAGTAGAAAGTGTTATAAACTGGAAGAAGAAGAAACAATACTGCAAACTGAGTACCATTCAAGCAAGTTTTTAATTCAGTTAAGTCTACTCAGTGTCAAAGATTAACTTGAACTTAATTCTCTGGAAATGTTTGGTTGATGTGGAAATGGTCGCATGACAGGAAATAATTTTGTGTAATAAAAATCAAACTTGAAAAAGAGTTTTAAGCTTTTAGTGATGTTTCGTAGCATGAATGTTATTTCAAATTGCTAAAAAGGGCAAAGTGTTCAATAAAAAGATAAATAATAGATGAACAAATACAACTATCATATTTCTGTGCATGTCTGTCTCTATGTTCTTTCATATCTATGTCTTTACCATCCACCTTTTTGTTTCTAAATATCTATTTTTCATCCAGGAGCTCCAGGAGACCTACATAGCAGCCCATCCTCTATTTTCTTCCTCAAAACAGCAAGTATGAGGTATATTAAGATGAAAGAGAAAGTGACTGGCCCAAAGTCACCTTGTAACCTTCCATGGCTTACAAGAGATATGAATCTGCAGAGTGGAAAAAAAGTGTCTGCTCAACAGTAGCTCCAATAATATTTTACCTTATAATATATAAATATAAATATGAATGCATATGTCAGAGTATGTATGGGCACCTATACCTGAGCAGAAGAGATGTACCTTTATGTACTTGTAAGAAATACCTACAACACACACCCTGAAACATAAAGTGAAGGAAACCAGGGCCAGCTGTGTTCAACAGGAACAGAGAATTAGCAGTTATTTCCTTTCATACTGAGACATCTATTAACTAGCCTCTGGCATTTTTTTCCATTGGGATGCAATGTTTGTAATTAATTAAGTTAATTTGTTCACAGCAAGTTGCCAGAACTGCATAAGAGAAAAGTACAAAGTGAAAAAAGTACACAGTGGGTAGCCTTCTGGTTTTACACACTGAATGCCACAGGTGAGAAATTCCTTTTTAATGATTGCAATTTAATTCATGAATCCATTCTTTCTACCATTGCCTTTCATTTCTAGAGCTACTTGCTGGGCTTTGCAATCTAAATTAGACAATAAGGATAGCTCTTCCTTCCTTACAACAGATATGAGCCTCAAAGCAGTAAAGAATAAATGCATAGGGAGTAATAATCATAATATATAGAGCTATCCTGGAGCACTTTGTTTGAGCAGAGCAGCCTTGTAAATCCATAAAATAAAAAAGTAAGCTGATTTAGTTTGTCTTGCTAATCAATTTTCTTTCCTTCCCTCCCTTCCTCCCGTGCCATTCAGAAGCTAAGTAAGCTTCTACAACATATTAAGAAGCTGAATCAGAGACCTTAAAGTTATAATGCATGAACTCTGTGTTTTTAGAAATACGTCTAAGAATAGTTTGTTAGGCTCCCATTAACTCAGGACCACTAGATGTGAAGTTAGTATGTATTAGATTGCTTCTCTAATCATAAATAGTATTACTTCTATCATTTCTTTTTGTAATATAGATAATAATCCATGCATTCTCTATTAGAGTGTAGCATGGTCTTTTCAGGTGCTATAGAAATAAATTTCTGAAAATGTTTCATCATGTGAGACCATGTAAACATCAAAGCTTGACAGGACCTGCTCAGAAGTTATAAGAAAAATCTAGATGAATTGTTGACATAAACAGTAGTAATAATATCTTCTTTATAAATATTCACACTATGGATTAACATTATACTTGGATATACAGTATTTGAAGCTTTCTGTGATGGGAGGATAAAGAAACTTGACTGTCTTTATTAGTCCTATAGCACTAATATTTTAGAGATGAAATAATTACAAAATTCATTTCCTAGTAACTCAGATTAAATAAAGCTTACAGGTAGTTCTCTACTAATGACCATTCATTCAGCAACCATTCAAAGTTACAATGGCAGTGAATGAATGGCAGTTACAAGCAGTCCTAGAAGTTCAGCTGTCCAGGTTCTCCATAGCAGAGCTTGCACTTACAACTGATTGAAGCACTTCATGATCATGTGATGGCCATTTGTGACCTTCTCTGCCCACTTTCCCAGAATGGGGAAGCCAGCAGGGAACATTGCAAGTCATTGGGGTTAGTCTTCCCCATCCATGCACCTTCCCCTGGTCTGTTATGCTTGCCATTCATGTACTGTCCCCAAACCATTCCATACCTCCCTCATAACCTTGTGGGAACTCGGCAGAAGTTATCTCACTAAACAATTGTTGGACTTAGTTAATGATAGCAATTGGAACTAATGGAACTGCCATTGCTTAGTGATGGAAATTCTGCATCTTTGTAAGTTGAAGATGTCCTGTATAAAGTATTCCTGATTTTATTACTTAACAACAACAACAAAGTATCCAAGTGCATGTGCTATTTTTTATCTTTCTTAATATCATGTATAACACGACAAAACAAAACAAAACTTAGTTTGTCTTTTCATGCTGACATAGTCAGCATGTCCAGCAAGCTTCCAAATAGGTTTCTCTCATTATATTCCATTTATCCTGATACACATTGACATACTGATTGCTACTTGAGACAATAACAATTAAAACTTTTTGAAAAAATTGATAAATTAATAAAGTTCTTCTTGCTTGATATCATTCACATTAAGGCTGTGTTTACCTCAAAATTATTGTTCTTTTATGTCTATTACTATTTCTTAAATTGGTTTTAATTATTTTAAACTTGTGAGCTGCCCAGACTTGGGAGTTGGACTTCATTTAAATAAATTGAATGAAGAAATAAATAGGACAAAATGCTTTGGACCTCTTATGATCACTTTGCCTCTGGAAAAATGCTAATATATTAAGAATCTTCAATTTGGAGTTAGTGTTCTCAGGGCAATAGCATCTTTTATCAGCATGATGTGGAGCTGGGTCTGCTTAAACAAATGGGCTGCTTCAATAAATAATACAGAAAAGCTACGTTTTTACTTGCAAAAAGTCCAAATATTTTCAAAGCATGCACAGCTCTATAATTTCCATGTATTCAACATACACCAAGGGCCACTTAGCTGCTGTGCATATAATTGGGTTTTCCTTTTCTTGTACAATTTGCTGTCTTAGTATGTAGTTAAAGACTGGTTTATTCCAATTATGACTTCATTCCTTATTTTATCCCATCTGGTCACTCCAGCACCTTTTCTCAAACATCTCAGTTCCTAAGTTTCTTTTATTTTTTCTTGTGAGTGTCCAGATTAAATTAAATTAAACCTGGTAACATAGGGTGTGGATGAATATGTGTTGTATGAGGTAATTTTTTGTACTGATCAGTACTGCCTTATGTTGCAGGAGTGGGACTCACTGCCCCAAAACTTGGTTTGCCTTAGTGCATCGTATGTTAATCTCTTCGTCCATTTTCCCATCTTCAGCAAATGTTGTTCCTAGGTATTTGAACTCAGGTACTTGCTTTATACTTGTTCCCTCTCTTGTTATATTTAAGGTATGCCTTTTTCTTCCTACTGCCATTATTTCTGTCTTCTCTTTACTGATTTTCAGATTATTTGTCTTGCATTCTTGGTTCATAGACGAAGATGTTGTTGCAGGTCCTTAATTGTACTTGCTATCAATGCTTGATTATCTACAAAGAGTAATTCATTGATATTATTTCCATT
>JANHZU010001926.1:47591-58923 GCA_032468055.1 Acrochordus granulatus
TGGGAAGACTCCGGGAGGCAGTGCAAGACAGGGGGGCCTGGCGTAATGCAGTCCATGGGGTCACGAAGAGTTGGACACAACTGCACAACTGTACAACAACACACTCATGAAAGACCCATAACATTTCTTCTAAATTGTATTTGAAGCATGAATGATGGATGGATGGATGGATGGATATAGATCAATAACTTTTTAATGTTTGTAGGCAACGTGTTACTGTCATCTCAACAAAGTTTTTTTTACTTTATAACCCACTTTTTAAATTATTTTTTTATAAACAACTCAAGGCGGCAAATATCTTATGCTCCCTCCTCTTCCTATTTTCCCCACAACAACTATGTGAAGGGAGGGGCCAAGAAGGAGGGACTGGCCCAAGTCACCCAGCTGGCTTTCATAACTAGGCAGGACTAGAACTCATGGTCTCAGAGTTTCTACCCCAGTGCTTTAACCACTAGCCCAAACTGGCTATAAATACATAGTTGAGGACATCAGACTGGGGCAAGTTGCTTTTATAGATCAGGGATGTGTTTTAACAGTAGTACTTCAACTGGTGTGCAAGCCTTGGTGAATTATTCATAGGATACATCCCTTCAGAATGAGCCAGACAAAAGTGCATTGTATTCTACTACTTTAATAGCTGTCTCAAGGTTACAAGAATTTCTCCTTCTAAGTGCCAAAAACTTCTGACTTTGGTATATATCTAATGGTCCTCATGGGGATTGCTCCTCCTCTATTTGGTCATGCATAATGACTCTAAACTGATCCCCCTTTTATCACATGGTTCAGTCCTAGTTTTCTCCATACTAGTTCTTATAACAGCCTATCAATGTATAATACAATGAAGTCTATCTGACTTTAAACAATCACAGGGATGATACTGGAGAAAGAATGTCACAATTAGCAATATGTAGTTTAAGTCCTGGGAAGATAACTTGAAGAAAAAATGTAATTTGACTCTGCCTTAATCCTCTTTGATATAAAAGGAGGAAGATAAAGTGCTTTCAGGCTTTCAAAGTTTTGTTATTATAGCCTATACCAATAGTGTTTCAGTATTTCTTTGGAGTCTATTTCCTGATCTGGCCTCCCTCAAAGGAATCAGATACAGATATGGGCTGACAAGGAGTAATTAATCCAAGGTTACCCAGCTGGCTTCCAGCCTAAGTGGGAACATGAATAACTTAGGTTCCAGCGTAAGTGGGAACATGAATCTGGAACACCTGCTTCTAGTCCTGCACCTTAATCATCAATTCATAGTGGCTTTCTCAGCTCACAATTTATCAATCCCAACAAACTCAGAATATATGTATATACACAGAGAGAGAGACACACACAGTCATGCACACCCACACATATATATATTCTGTATAGATGTTATGTGTATACAGAAAACTATGTTGAACATTGTAAGAGCAGGAAGTTTTTTTGGTTCTTGTTGGAATATCTCTTCCTTATTCTATCCATTCAGTACTTATCTGAAGCCTATCTTAGCATAGGCCTCCAAAGTGTCTCAAAGAACCCATTTTGCTTTTGGATTCCACTCCAGAAATGGAATGATATTGTTGGATATACAGTAACACATTGCCTACAAACATTCAAAAGTTATTGATCTATATTTATCCATCCATCCATCCATCCATCCATCCATCCATCATTCATGCTTCAAATACAATTAAGAAGAAATATTTTTGGCGTTTCATGAGTGTAGCATCTCTCTTTTATTCATTTCACCAAGTTTCTGTAAGAACTTTTCAAAATTCTTTAAAACAGACACTTTTTTTGTCTCACATAAAAATATGGAAAATTTAGGATACTTTAATGAAAAGCAGAGAAATCCTCTACTAATTCAGAACAGTATATTTTCTGAACACTTTTTGAAGAAAGTATAGCATGTAGGTATAAATACAGTTACATGAAATATTAATCCTCATTATTTCATGTTATTCCTGTTTTACAGAAGCAGGGTCTACCATCAGTACTGTATAGAACTTCCTCTTCGAAAAAAATAAAATAAAACATAGCCAGAATGTTGTTGACATGCATGTAACTCTTGAAATTATATGAAAGAACATATAGAATGTGTGCACTGCTTTAAATAAGGTAATTAGATAGATGTCCTGCCATAAGTACAGTGTAAAAGGCAAACTAAATAAGTTTGATACATGTCAATGACTCATACTTTTTTGTAATTACTTTCTTAATTTTCAACAATGTACACTGAAATATCCTTGGAAAGCTACTGCAGCATATTTTACCTGGTTGAGAGAAACCTGATAGTCTGAATTCAAATTGAGATTATTCATTGTTTGGGTTGTATCCATGCATTAACATTGACACTCCTTAGTTATTAATAATAGCCATTCTTTTTTCTCTTTTGATTTTCATATCAGTAGTAGAAGATCTGATGTCACTCAGTGGGAAGTAACTCATTACAGTCCATTTCATTCCACTGATTCCCAAAATCTCAGTGTTTAAACTTGATATTTTATCTCTGATATCATTAAGTTTGCCTTCTGATATTCTGACATTCCATGTACTAATAGTATGCTTATCTTTATAGCATCCAACTTTGTTTTTACTTCTGGACACTAAACAGCTGGATTGATATTTTAATTTATGTATAATTTAAATATAGCCACATTATAAGCAGCAGTACTTTTCCTTTGCTCTGCTTGTTCTCCAGTAGCATATTGGATACCATCCAACCAGAAAATCTCATTGTCCAATATCATACTGATGTTTGTTTTGGTTGTGAATATCCATTTGGTTTTCTTGGAAGAAGAAACAGTAGATTACCATTGCCTCTTCCAAAAGTGCCTTTTCAAGAAGCTAAGAAATTGTACTTCTTATATTCACAGATATATTGTTTGAAGCATTATTATTAATTATGAATAACTGAATCCAATGACTCACTTCAGTTTTCAATCCTACTTTAACTACAAACTATCAGTTGAAGGAGTGAAATCTATGGTTACGTTTCAGGTTTCAAAACTAGTAATTTAAATCTGCAAGTTGAAATCAGGCTCTGGTTCCATTTCCCAATTCCTTATAAATTGAGTTGGTGCCAGCCTATAATTGCCTTCACTACTGAAGGCAGAAAAAAAAAACTACCAAACACAGAAAGAACAAATAGAGAACTCCATACGTATAGAATCCCTCCAGTTGATTAATAATAGTTTGGTAAAGAAGACTTGTCATTTTTGCCAGTGCCTTCCCAAAGCCTGGTCAGTTATATTTTGTCCTATATCAAGAAATATAGGTTCAACCTTGCATTCCATAAAAAAAGGTGAAAAAGATAAATTGTTAAAATGCCTCTCTAAATCCATCTTTCTTTTATATACTGTACAGTTGGTCTTGGTATTTAAAAAAATCGGATAGGTACTACAAAGAAAACTGTCCTGCTGTGAAGGCACAATTCCTTCTGTTTTTATTTAAAAGTCCTGGTGAGCTGCAATGACAGCAGGATAGCTTGCCAGCAATTTCGCAAACAAGAGCATTTCCTAATAGCTTTAACTATGGTTTCAGGGCGCTATAAAAGTTGGAGTGGAGAAAAAGGAAAGATTTATTCTCAATATGCCTACAGATAGTCAACAAGAACACAGCGTTGGAAGACTTGCCTTTGTGTATATGTGTGAGTATAGGGAAAATAGTCATGGAGTTACAGAACTATTCTTTCACTCTGCCTATCCACAAGGCAATTGGTTAATATTTTTAAATATACAGTAGTCTTTTACTGTCTAGGAGAATTCTGAAATAACTTTTAAACAGAATGCAACATGAACTGAGGTCTAAGAACTAGAAGATGACCTGACTAAAGAGTTCCAGCCAGTAGGAAAGCAAACTATAAAGAATTTCTGTTTTGCAAAGAAAACACAGTTCTTTTTTTCAGCTTTGCATAGCTTAACTGAAGTAAATCAGTTGATAGTGATTGGAATAGTTTATAAGTCTTGTCAATGAATGTATAAAAGAAGAAATAAAATGAAACTTCACTGACTTTTTTTTAAACATTTGCTTGTTTTTCTTGGTATTTCTTAGTTAACCAGCTAAGAGCCCAAATTGGAAAGAAATATTTTGTAGGCCAACACTCCCTTTTTCTATGACAGTGTTAGTTCATCTCACAATTTTAAAAGCAAGGTAAAATTGAGTAGAAACCTTTCATTGGATTTACACATTAATGTGCCTGAAAGCAACAAATAGAAATAATCTATTGATTAATAATCAATAATGATTAATCTGTGGATAATTTGGCTTGAATATCAGAATGGATCATAGACAGGTGGTTCACTCTAAAAAAGAAATAAAGCAATATGTTCTTAAACAATTGCATTATTCCAATTGGAACTAGAAGGCAATATCACTCATGGTAATATTTGCATCTGAGATTTCACTTAAGCATTAAATAGTATTGGAAAAAAAATCAGACTTTTCTCTCACTTGTGCATTTCTTGTTCTAAAAAAGTTAACTTTTTCATTTGCATAGTAAAAGATTCAGGATGAACGTTGGCATTGAGGTGGAATAAATTTAATTAAACAGAAGACTAAAAGGAAACAATCCTCATTTCTTTGTGCTTGATTAGGAGCTCTTTAGTTGTGAATAAGTGAATACAGCTAAGATGCTAGCTGAATATACTGGGTAAGTATTTTAGAGTGATTATAGCTCTTGAGCAAGGACAGCTGGATACCCAGAGCTACTGTCTGGATTTAAATTTATAAATGGTCCAGAAAAAGATATATGAAATAGCTCTTGAAGATTAAAAATGCATTTGCCAAGACAACTCTTCTAATTCTACAACTAGATCTGCTAGCTTTTAGAAAACATTTGTAGGAAATATTTGTCTATAAGTAATAGGATTTAATTTGTATGTGGCAAATGAAATATTTTTAAGCCTTTCACCTAAACTATACATACTTTAGTGGACCCCATTTCTGCTGTGGTTCTCGGACATTTTTAATAAGCTGGTGGAAATTGGCTGAATGTGATTTGAAATGTAATGCAGTTAGGGAATTAGTCCATCAGCATATTAGATGAATTTCTCAGCAGGTGGCAGCGTGTAGCTGACCTTGTTATGGCTTGAAAGCTAAGTAGTAACAGATTTAGTTAGTACTCAAATGGGATTCTTTCAGGAAATTGCAGGGCTGTAGACTATACTAGAAAATTAAAAGAGAAAAAATAATCCCAGAAGAAAGCAATAACAAACTACTTCTGTATTATTTCCTAGAAACTTCGTGGCTGTGTTCTTAAGTCTCAAAAGAGATTTGAAGGAGTCTTAAATTCACTTTTAGCAAAAGTTAGAGATCCTGTGTTCAAACTTTTAGAAATTCATGATCTGAAAGAAAAAATATGCAGAAAACTGTACATATAAAACAATGGGATCACAAATATGCATTTTTCCAGATAATTTCAATTTGTGCTTGATCCCAAAAGACAACCAGCTAAGTCAGCAGTGCAAGAAAATCAGGGCAGAGGAGAAATGAGAAAGAGAGATTGCAACAACTGATATAAAAAAGTCAGAACTCCCATCTCATGTTGGAATAACTTGTTAGCAGTTGCTAATCAGAAAATATTTCCTTTTTTCCTAGAATAAAACTCACCTGGAAGAGCATACAATCCAACTTTTCTACAATGTAAAATGTTAATAAAATTTCCTTTGGATATATTTAGAAAAGTGAATCCCATTTCTTCCATATTATATAATAAATATTCTGTGACATAACCTCTCAAAATATATTTTTATACAACTTTCTAATCCCTTGAGATTCTAGATTTTACTTAAAAAGATGACTTATTCCTATTTTATTGTATGATTTTACTCCCTTACTATCCTTACTGGTTTTCATTGGGAATCCAGGCTTTGTTTTTTCACTGAAAAAGTTTACTTGACGTGTTAAACAGTGGTTTTGATCTAATAGAAATGTAGGATTAAAGACAGATCAAATTTGTGAAGTAAGTTTATTTTCAATAATATCAGATCTCATCAATTGTTATTGTAATAGTTGAAGGTTTTTATTTTTTTTCTTTTTGCTGATGTGATGATTGTGACAGAAAGATACCATGCTAAAATTTTCCATTTTAAAACAAACAAATGAATGATAGATGCAAAGAATTTTTGATCTAAATCCATTTAAAGTTGGAAGCCTGGTGGTTCATACATTTTGGCACTAACTCCTATTTCTTTCTGAGCAGATTTAATGTCAAGGAGTCATGCACTGAACATGGGATTACTCTTGAATATTGTTTAAAACTTTTCAGGTATCCATCTGTACCAAGAAACCAGACCAGCAAAGAACCAACATGGAGGCCCTCAATAACACTGTGATGAATTTTTCTTATGTTATGTTCCCATTCAAATTAATAAGAAACCCACTACTTTCAAATTTGTATGTGTTGCATTTTAAACTCTTTATTTTGGTAATCTGAAAATTTACTTCCTACACTATAGTTATGCTTTACCAGAAAATATTCCTTTGCTCTTGAATTAAAAATGGTTTAATTTTTTATGGATCAACATTACATCATGGATTTTATTAGTTTTATATTTTGTAGCAATACCTTGAGATTTGGTGTTTCTCCTTTAAGTACCAGATGAAGAAATTAGACACACATGGAGCTATTATACAAGAAAAAATTAAGCTAAGGAGCAAAACCAGCTGCTGTGGCAGAAAGCAGGAGATGAAAGCAAAAAGCTCTCCCCTCATTCTCCTCCTTGTCTTTATTAGTTACAGCAGTTACAAGATTAC
This sequence comes from Acrochordus granulatus, assembly GCA_032468055.1. NCBI lineage: Eukaryota > Metazoa > Chordata > Lepidosauria > Squamata > Acrochordidae > Acrochordus > Acrochordus granulatus. Next base: position 54,327 of record JANHZU010001926.1, read on the forward strand.
ATCATGAAGTATATTTGCACATGTGTACAAAATCAAGCAATTTGGAATATTCCATCATTAGCTTCCCATAGCTTCCCAGGCTTCTTGTGAATCGGACGTTGTGCAGGTACAGATTTCTTAACGGCCACTCTGGGAAAGCCACACCCATGGTTCTGAACTCTAGCTGAACCCTACATATTTGTCATGTGTTATTTACTCTTGGTAAATAACATTATGTGCACATATATGATCACAACTGTGTATGTAGATTTCATAGTGATTTTGAAATCTTTCCAGATTGGGTAGAACAATAATAACAATAGTTCATGAAATAAATAAGGGGGTAAGAAACCAATTATCTCAAGCTTATTTTATATCTGATGAAAGAATATATGCATTCATATTTATATACATGTTCAAGTGCTGCTTATTTGCATACTAAATCGATTGTGATTAGAGATTGGTTGGACTATTTCTTTTTCTGCAAGACAGATTGATTATTTATTCTTGCTTTCTCAGCATGCAGTAGAGTTTAAAGCAGAGATTTGAGTCCTGGTGAAATTGTGCAACTTTCATACATGCATTATTTACTATAATTGTTTCAGTAATTTTATTAAAGTTTATATCATACAGATAAAACTAATAGAATTACATAGTACAAACATGTTTTTTTTAATTAAAAAATGCAGAAAAAAAGGAAAGAAAAAGGTAGAAAAAATTTTCCCTTTCATTTCCAGCAAGTAGAATCAACAGTTTAATCACAATTTCATAAAATACAACCAAACAGCATTCTCTTCCATACCTCACCCTATTCTCCATAAGGTGATCTAAAATCTCATTGCCCCTTATGAATCAGCAAAAGTCCAGTAAGTCTTATAAAAAAACCTAAACAAACTTTATTATACTTCGATTATCTATTATCCCCAATTAGAATCCTCCTTTTTATATCTTTATTTCTATGTAGCAGATACCCCTATTTGTTTACTTTAAATTATCAAAATCTTATCCCAATCAAAAAACATTGCCAATTTTGTATTCTTTTTTTCTCTCTCAAAATCTTTAAATTCTAATGTTTGCTTTCTTACACTTTCTTTGTCTTGTCTGTTTTGTAATTCTAGTATGACAGCTCTAGCAAATCTCTCTTGTGGATCCAAGAAAAAATCCACATCACTCTTCTGATTTATTCTTTGTATATCTTTTTAAAAATCTTCATCCAATTTAATTTGTAAATCCATTATTTCCATCTCTTTTTTGTAGGCCATAATTTTTAAATCAACCTATAAGTCAATTTCAGATTTATTCAGTGGGGCTTATTCCTCTTCAGTAACACCTACTGATTCTACCATGGAATTAAATTACTTGAAAACTTCTTGCACCCACTCATCAAAGTTCTTTTAAGATAGCTATCTGGTGCCCACTAGTGTCCAGTCTTCAAGGTCATTTTATCAATTTTATAGTGTAAACAAGGGGATTTTCTCACAAGAAAGCATCCTTTCAATTAGCTTCAAAGTTTCAATTAATCAAGTCCATCTGAGCCCTTAATCTATTTAAAACTTTCTAAGCCATAAATCATCCTTTTGCTTATATTTCAAAAAAGGGGTTTGATAGAAATCTTTAAACTTGACCTTATATTTTTTTTAAAGAATTGAAGGAACTTACCCAGTGATTTCAATGAAACTTGCCACTCTGAAGGATCTCAACCTTAAAAAAACAGCCAAATGGGAAAAAAATGTGATTTAGAGATGAGCCTCGATTGGACTCAAAGTCTATATAGTGACATTAGCAGCTATAAGCATGATGAAATGCCAGGATCACAAGTTGATCACAAGCCAACTACAAAAATGGCAGTTCCTGCCATCTGCTCATAAAAAAAAAAAGAAACAGATGTGTGTAATGCACATGACATCTTGTGATCTCTTTTTATTCTGGAAAGATTTTGGCAGGCCACATCTCACATTCAAGTGCTATTTTCAGTTTCAATGTGTTCCCCTATTCTAAAGAAACATCAGTTCACCATGATGGCTTACCAGAAGTCAATTTACTATCAATTTTTTTTCTGGTATTGAATGAAATGCTGTAAAATAATGATACAAGCAGCTTGTTTAACATGCATGTGAAGATTTAATATCTGCCAATTTAAAGAATATCAGTATTATTCCTCTGTGTAAAGGTAAAGGTCAGAGTGTTAATATAAAATCTATAGGAGGACTAATTTTTTCAATTTGTTTAGGAGAGCATTTGGCAGGATATTAATTGAAAGGGTATAAGATATGACAATAAGTAATGTCTAGGAAGTGTGGTGTAGCTGTTTACCAGCAGGGGTATATGTAGACCCAGTTTTTGTATATATGTGAGAGAGAACATTTCTTATACATTTGTTCATGTCGGAAAACTTACAGTAAATAAATTTGGTAAAATATGAGATGTTTTGGGTAAAAATGGAATTGCAGATTGGTTACTGAATGTGATCAAACAGGCTGGAAACTTCCAACCACCACCCAAACAGTCTTTTAGATGTTACTCTTAAGGTCTATGCTCACATTTGTTGAATAAGTGGGAGGTTCAAAGAGAAGCAACGAAACTATTTCATTCAGAATGGTTAGGATTTCATAAAGGACATAGTACAATAGATTACTATATCTCTCTGAAGAGACTAATGCAAAACTACTGTACACCAAATGACATTTAGAACAACTTTTATCTCATCGTTGCTGAGTTCACATCTACTTTGAATAAGGGAGAAATTAAAAAGACATTGATAGACATTTTCTAATAATTCAAGGACAAGCTAATCTCAGTCACAGTGAGAATGGGCTGAAAAGGATCTTTATCAAAGCCTATATAATTAAAGAGAGTCTTTTACCTGTTCTTCTTCTATTTAATATTTATTTTAAGATGCTGCAGCGGTGATGCATTTTCTCCCCTTCTCTTAGTGGATGAAAAATCTTAATTCTAATGTATGTTGATAAGTCTTATTTCCTCATAAGATTGGCCTTAGAAAAATGCTGGATAGATTGAGTATTGTGAAAGGGAAAAGCTGATGATAAATTACAACAAAAGAAAGCATGGGGTCTTTGGCAAATGCAACATTAAATATAGTAGTTAATTAATACCCAACAATGTTTCTCTTTCAAATATTTACATGTCTCCTTTCTTAACCCTGCATAAAGGACACACCCGTATATATAAACTCATAAAGGACACACCCATATACATAAACTCCTCAACGTACAATGGACATTATCCATATTTTTTAAATTTCAAAGTATATAATAGTTACATAGCATGTGTGAGAATAAATAATAGATGTTCAGTGAATGGTTCAACACTGAATAAGAAACAAGACAAAGATGTGGGATAACTCATTAGTTGTACAATGTTTTCATTGACAAATATAAAAGGAATTCTTGCAGTGATAGAACAGTATTGGTTGGGATATACATGTACTTTTATGTGTAAATGATACTGATTGAAAAGCAAACTGATTTGCAGCAAATACTAGATAAATTATATGATACAGCAAGGAATTAATCTAATAATGAAGGCATTAAAGATGATGGTAGCTGTGATTGCTGGAAAATGCAATGAACAACTGTAAGTTATACATAAATGGGGAAGAGTAAGTAGATGAATGTGTAGATTAGTAGAACATTAATTTAAAAATGTGAAACAAACATTTTAAGATGTGCAAATGCTTGCAAAACAGTAGTGGATAGTATCAAGTTGTTCAGAGGAAAGAATATTTGTTGAAAGAAACAAAATAGTTTTTGGATAAGAGGCTTTTCCTGCCCATTTTATACACACATACATGCATGTATATATATATATATATACACACACATACAGACCCACAAAAGAGAATTGGATATATCAAAAGACATTTAAAAATCGCATTTAGTTGGAATGTGGTAATTAAGAAGTATATATGATACAATAGTAGATAGGGCAAAGATTAAATGGGTGTTCATTGCATATGGTTTGAGTACCAAAGTGAGTACCAGAGTGAATAATTAGTGTGAAAGGAGTATGTCAAGGTTATTTAGTCCAAGAGAACATATGAAGATTTAGTTGCAAAAGAAATATGTGACAGAAGCATGAATAAGGAGGAACATGAGAAAATTGTAGTTGAATGTTTTTCTTACATTGTATTTTTAGTTTTCTTGGTGTATTTTTTTGTTCCTTTTCTGTACTTTATAGGTGATGCCTATAAAGTCATAAATTAGATTTTTTTGTGCAAAATAACTTTTAATGCAAAGGCACTTTCAGTCTGTCTGAGAGGAGAAAAAATAAAATGGATATATTGATTCGGAGTAGCTAATAGATTTAAATCTTGGTGTTCAGCTCCATATTAAAGAATGCCCTTAAATGGGATATTTGCAGAAAATGTAATGTTACTGAAATAATTTTGAATTCTTTGTTGTTGTTGTTCAGTCACTAAGTAATATTTGACTCTTTATGACCCCATGGACAATAGCATACCAGGCCTCCCTGTCCTCCACTCTCTCCCAGAGTTTGCCCAAACCCACGCCCACTACCCTGATGATGCTATCTAACCATCTCATCCTCTGCCATCCCTTTCTCCTTTTGCCTTCAATTTTTCCCAGCATCATGGTCTCTT
>JANHZU010001926.1:132251-142454 GCA_032468055.1 Acrochordus granulatus
GATTAAAGGCGAAACGTCTTCGACTTGAGAAAAATCCAGTCCAGATGCCTGTTTTTTAAACTTTGTTGCGAAATAAATTTAATAAATTTACATTTACCAATTTAATAGCATTAATGTTTTAGCTTCAGTTCGCAGAAGTTTTTAAACTATATTTTATCTTGATTTTCCCTGTGGGTTTGGAAATATGACAACGAACCTACCTAAACTGCATCCATTAGGCAAATGATGTTGAATGCAAAAAGATAATGTAGAGAAAAAGACAAAATGACAACTGAGATTGATGAAAGTTGTTCTTGTTTAATTTAACCTTTTTCAATTTTATTTAGTAGTATAGTTCTTCAAAGGCTTTGCTGAAAACATTTAAGATTTCTTTTTCTTACTCTATTGTAAGGGCAGTGGTGAAATAAACTAATCTGAAGAAATTTCTTTAAATATTCTCCACTATCTTAATAGTGATGGAGCTCCCATTCCCCTACCACAATTCATGATCCAGAATTATATTAGATTGTGGGCATTATGAATGGTGGTTAACCTACTCAGAATTTTTTTGCACTTGCATTGAGTAGATGCAAGGAAATAAAACTATTTCAATCAAAAGTTAAATTCCAGGAACTTTAAAAGTATTTAGTCTACAAGAATGGTGAATGGTTATTTATATAGCAGTAACAACCTATGAATGAATTAATCATTGTATTAGCAGTAGTGATCTCATAGATTCAGCTTAATATTTATGCTTTTCCAGGAAAGCTATGCGTTACTGAAATTAAATAACATTATTTGGTTATTGCTTGCTTTAAATAACTTAAAATAACATAGATATAAGATAAAAATGAAGATAAATATGTAATATCTGTTGGTAAAAGAAGAACTAGGGTCAAGAATGAACCTCTAGTTATTTTTGACATCTGATTACATATTTAGAGAGATAGAGATTCATTCAATTTTCCACCTTTTGTACAGAAATTTTAGAAACTGCTTAGATTGAGTCGTTGACCTTGTCAAAATAAATAAAGCTTGCAGAAGGCTAACTGCAAGTGTACACTCAAGCCAAGAAACAGTTTCTCTGTTAGTAATTATTAAAGTTAATAAATTTAATAAATTTATTTTTATATGGGCATGCTCTGGATACACTAGGGAGTTTTTGGATAAGCTAGGGAGTTTTTGGCTGATGAGACCAGAAGGAACGTTTTTTCTGCCACGACACCTGCTGTTTTGGACATTGTTCTTCCTCATATTAGATTGGCCCTATCCATCTTGTCCTTCCAGAAGGCTTTGAAAACCTAACTTAGTGCTTGAGTCATGAATTACAGCTCATCTCCTAGTTGTATAGATGATAGGCTAGATCACATCAGGCTGCTATGTTATTTTAATTTTGTTTTATATTTTGTGTTTTTGTTTTATCGTAAGCTACCTAGAGTTATGTAAAGGTGAGATGAGCTATATACACTGAGTAAACAAATAAAAGTAGAATAAATATAAAAGTGAGTGACCAGAAAAAGAACATACACATTGAACTGGTTTAGTTATAAAGATTTAATTGTAAAATAAGTAATATAAAGGGAGGAATATATAAATGAAAGGGAAAATCATGGGTAGATAGAGTTGATGTGATCTTCAGTTAAAGAGATGTAAGAAGTTTAAAGAACATAGACAGGTAGTCCTTGACTTACAACTGTAATGAAGCCGCTCCGTCATGATCATAAATTGTGACAGTCATTAATCGGGTCATCCACATGATTTATCCAATTTTATGACCTTTTTTGCTGTGTACCCACTATGGACATTAAGCAAATACTGCAGTCATTAAATGAGCCAATTTTTTATGGCCCGTGTTTGCCAAAAAACAGAAGTATAATGCAGTCATGTGACAATGCAAACAGATGTAAATACAGGCTGGTTAACAAGCACCCGATGTGGTTATATGACTGTGGGAGAGGCCCAGCTGTCAGAACTTTGGAACCAGGTCATAAGTACCCCTAGGGAGATCTGTTACAATTTCAAACTATTGTTAAACAACTGGTCATGAGTTGAGGACTACCTGTATATGAAATATGTATGAAATAAATATTCTACATGTATATGAACATGATAGAAGCAAGAAAAGATTTATAAGAATAGAAAGATATGGAGATATAGTGAATCATATTGTTATAAACCAACTTCATGCCTTTATTTTTTATGTTTGGATTTATTCTTCTTCATCCTCAGTAAGCCTTTGATAGGTCTTTGATCTGTTTCAGCAGGATTTTTGTGTCTTCTAATATAATGATTCAATGCAATAGAATCCTACATACTGTATGCTCATTCTTTTGGTTTTGCTTTTTCTGACTGAATAGTTCCTTCCCAATGATAGTTGTCTGATTGTGCTTTGACTTTTCAGCAGATAGTTTTCTTGCTCTAAAGTCATTATACTTGCAGAGACAAGATAAATAGGTCCGACAAAATTACACTTTTACAAGCAATCTTTGAATGAAACTAGAAAAACATCTGAATGTTATATTGCAGCTTTAACCATAACAATGTTAGATAAAGAACAGTCCACAAAGGCTGGGAGGGAGCAAGGAGAATAGCGATTTCTTTAGAAAACATTTTTAAATTGATTCTTAGGCAGAGTCCACCACTCAAAGAGGAAGAATGAGGTTACTGACAGCCCTGGGTGTTTCAGGAAGGTCAAGACCATTGTTATAGGGCTGTTTTCTCTTAGAGGACTTTTAAAGGTTATAATTAGACATTTGCAAACTGAGGACTGTGAGAAAAAAGTGGAAGGAAAAAAGAAACATAAGCTAAATCATTGTGGGGAAAAATGGTACATGATTAATCTCTTGGCCCCTGACTATTCCAGGATAGCTTGTAGCTGCCATAGAGACACCTTAATGTGTTTGTCACTTAACATATTCACACTGATGCAAGGATAATAAGAATAAAGTTCAAATAAGAAAAATGAGTTTTTCCTGTATCTGACCATTTTTTTCTGAAACTTCTATTTAAAACTCACATCAATATTATATCCATTCCAAAAGTTCCACTTTCTTTCCAGTCCCCAAATTACTTCCTTTCCCCCCTACAAATTATGATTACTTTTCTCCAAATTTAGCTTCTTTTGTGTCACCAGTTCCATTTCTCTCCCAGGTTTTTACTTTTAAAATAGGGAAGTGCTGATTTATGAACCCTTTTAATTATAAACCTTGCACCATCACTAGCCTAAATATCAGTGACAATTTACAATTCTGATCTTCATCAAATTCTATCTTAACTCTCCTAAAGTCTGCTCCCATCCAGCTGAACCTATGAGGCAGCAATGCAATGGTTGATCAAAGGAAACCAAGATATTGGTGTTAGTTAAAAAGCTAGTATAATTAAAATAGTGTAATCACTGAGATTTGTTTAAAAATTGTAATTATAGGATGATAATAATTTACAGGGCAGAAAAGTAGACAGTAAACAGAACTCAATGTAAAGCAGACCAGCCAAACATTGTGTAATTAGGATCAATTGAATGTATAAGCCTGCCAAAATGATAAGCTTCAAATGAAGACCTTTAATCACTTTATAAAGGAAGCTATTTTGCTAAGAAAATGGATGTTATTTTTTTCTTTATAACAAGTTACATAATTGTTCTTATAAGTAATCTATAAATGAGATTTTATCCCACTTTAATCCTAAACAAGGAAAGCAAACAAGATGGCGACAATGGAGTTCAGAATGGGTAGTTATTTTTTTAACACAAAATACTGAAACCCAACAATAACTATCCCTTTTCCTTGATCCATGTGAGCAGAAGAACCTTGAAAGATTGCAAAGTCTTGGGCAAGAAGAATGAATATGGACCACACACAGGTTTTTTTTTTTAAATAAATCCTTCCATTCATGAAGATGCAAGAAGAGAAAACAAGATCCTGGAAGTCAAGTACGAGATATGTAAATAGTGTCCCTGAGAATGGGTTGGAGAGTGGTATAAAAGGCCTTTCATGAATAACACAGAATTCATGAATCAGAGTGTGGAATTCCTGTTGAATATATCAGGGTAAAAATGGGAGATTTCAATTATTCTGACATCTGCTGGAAAGCTCACTACCATGAGTCAGAGGTTCCCCACTTTTTGTCTTCCCTTACATTTATCAGAAGGTGGGAGAAAGAATAAGAAACTCTATTATTTTGAACCTAATTCTCAACATCAAAATATCTTCCCTCAAGATGGCATTGTGAAGAGCAATGTGAAGAGACTCAGTAAAGTCTCTTACAAATTCTAATTTTCTCAGCAAATCTCTGAGGATTATACACATAAGAGAAGAACTTCTGTACATCAAATGACTCCCTAAGAGTATTTTTACTCTGGACCTCCCTGTTTTTGAAGGTGACATGAGCAGATATACAGACAACACCACCCATTGCAGCAATCACAGGAAGAGGGAGGCCAGTATGCATGTGAGTATGAATGAACAAAGGAAATAACAGAGACAGAAGGAAGAGAGGTGAGCAGATATACATTCCTTTACAACAACTACAGAAAGAAGAGAAAGGGGCAAAAGAATAGGGAAATTATCCTAAATGCATGTAAAATGAAGAGAAGAGATGTGGTACTGTAATCAAACTGAGAAAAAGGGGATTCTATACCTCTTTCCCAGTCATACGTATTACACATCTGAATTCTATAATTTACAACATTGATTAATTACTTCTGATTAGCCAAAAAAATAGAGATTTTTCAAATTCTTCAGCCCTCTGCTTCACAGAAGCCTGGCTAAATGAAATAGTTTTGAATTCAACAATATCAAGTTTTCAGATTTACAGGACAGACCATGTGATTGAGACAACTGAAAAAAAGTGGGGGAATAGTGTCTGTTTTTATCTTAATGAGCAATGGAGCAGAGACAATAGAATGCTAGATAAAATCTGCAATATAAAGTTGGAAGTTCTATCCATAAATTGTCAACCATACTATAAGCCAAGGTAATTTGCCGCTATTATCCTATTCAGGGTATACATTCCCCCACAATTAGTAGCTGGTATTTGTTCCTCTACCATTTGCGCAGTTTCCTTTCTGTTCAGTAGAAAGAACTTGTTTTCAGCTCAATGCTGTTGGACTGTATCAGCTACTATATACCAGTTAGCAATTTAAAAGTTGTTAGTAAACAGGTAATTTTTGAGTTGGTTGAAATGTTTCTAATCTGACTGAATTGGAGATTCTGTAAAAGCCTGGTGTTGTCCTTTTGCTGGATCTTTCATTATCAGGTAGGTTTGGTGATATGTCAGCCACTCTTCAATTTCACCTCTTTGTAGTATGTTGTTAAGTTACTTGGCAATAAGTGTGTGTAGACCAGTCAGATGTTTCAACCAAAAACCATGCAGTTCATCTTCACCAGGTACTGACCAATTTTTGATTTTCTTTGCCCTTTTCTCCACCATTTCTTTGGTTATTATTAGTTCTTTCATTTCAGTTTATTTTTTATTGTTATCTACCTCTTTAATTAAGTAGCATTCTCAATGGATTTCTTTGGGTTGCCTCATAGCTATGACCACGACTGCACTGTTTCTTATATGTTAGGTGTTGACAGGTTCACAAACCTCTCCATTGATGGATTGGTTGAAATGTTTCTAATCTGACTGAATTGGAGATTCTGCCTATACTGTGGAATTCAAGATTTGTATCTGATACAGATACAAATTTATAAGATTTATAAGATACAAATCTATAATTTAGATTTATAAGATACAAATCTATAAGATTGTATCTATAAGATACAAATCTATAAGATTTGTATCTTATAGATACAAATCTGTATTTGTATCTGATTTGTATCTATAACAGCTATAGCTGTTATCTACTGCTTTATTTTTTCCAGCAATTTCTTAATTTTCCTAGTTTTAAAGTGATATTTCTTGATTAGATATTCTTTGGTCTTCTTGTTCTTCTGCTTCTTTCATTTGTTCCAGCTTGCTTGCATCTGATCTTAGCTTGCAGATTTTATTTTGTGTTGCACTGTTTGGCTTTTTTTGTTCTTGTTGATTTTAAATCCCAGGTATTCAGTTATAACTGTAATTGTAAAAAACATAAGTTGGTTTATTTATGTAATGGTGTTCATATTTGATATTACATCACTGGCATCTTTTAATACGTGTGCTAGTGATTTCTTTGGAACAATCTTCAATGAAGGCAATCATATTCTGTTGTTTTTGTGCTGTTCTAGATGCTCAGTTATTCTTCATTTCATTTCTTCTTTGTTATTGATATAATGCTTTACTCTTCCATATTTCTATATTGATATAATGCTTTATTCTTCCTGAGGAAAAGGCAGAGGAGAGGGTGCCAGGTTTGGGAATGAAAATGATTAAATATTTATGCTGGTTTCTTCTACTGCTGCCTGTCCTTGGTTTGCCTCTATAGACAGAGCTGCTTCTGCCAAGGCTTTGATTTCTTTGTCCTGGGTAAAGCTTTATAGCTCTTTCTGCAAATTATTCTTATTATAAATCATTGTTGATCTGCTAGCTTCTGTTCTGTTATTTCTGTTTTTGGATGTTGTTCTTTCAAGAACTGGTACATTCTTTTCAGATATCCTCTTCTTGTGGACTTTGTAATAACAGATTATTATTTCTTTGTTTTCAATATTTGTATATCTATAACAGGCTTTCTTCTAGTAGTTCTACAGCTACTGGCCCTGGTTGCTCAGCCAGAAGTCCTGAGTATTGTAGCCCATTTTTCATTAGATATCCTGGAACTCCAACATCTAGCATGGTCCTTGTTGACCCAGGTGATTATTGAGCTGCTATGAGTTTCTGTAAGTTACATTTCACCATATTTTTTATGGGAGGGACACTTTTCATCTGGCTTCTCTGATGATATCTCCTTCAGTATGGTTGAACCTCTATAATATCTCTCATCTTCCTCAGACACACAAGCTCCACAACCATATCAATGAAATGCCTTACTGGGGGTCAACATAGTGAATTAATAATTTTTCTTAAAACATTTACCACTGATATTCCAGTTTCTTATTTATTCGTCATAGAACTGAACTGTTAGTTTTGGTTCAAATGCAGCACCTCTTTAAATATTCATGCAATTCAGGTACCTCTCATTTTTGATAAAGGATCAAGAATATTTTAAAGGATACTTTTATAATGCATGGTTTAAATGTATATATTTCCAAACATATTATTCAGATAAATTGCTGCATATTCAACATACAACTTTTAAGATATTTAAAATAGCCATTACTATTCAAAATGTTAGTCCCTTATTGTAACTGCATGTGAGAATAACATGATAAAAAAATTACTTTCAGATATGCAAGATTTTGTTACAGAAAAGTAGAATTAGCTCACCTGGCTGTTTCCTTTCTGGCCTACCTGGGAAGGCTGACATCAATCTATCAACTCTAATAATGCAAATATCCTGTTGTTTGTTTTACGGTCCCAGAAGTAAGGGAGCTCATTTCTTAGTCTCTTTCTCTACTCATTATGTAGATGTAGACTATATCCTTTCTTATCTAATTGTTCCGTAAGCAGCATCTTCTCCTCCCATCTCCCAAGGTTATTGCCACATATCATTACACTTGGTGAAACCAGGACCTTCAATAAAATAATCCCCTCTTCAAAGATCATTCTGCAATGTCAATTTTTCATATGGATCTGAGTCAAAATTTAACCAGTTCTTTTATTAAAGCTTTCACAGCAAGGAAAATTAACTTTTGCTTCCTGTAGACCCTAAGAACTTTTCAGAATTTCAAAGGAATCATACATCAGCTGTTCAAACAAAAGTAAATATCTTATTTGAAGTATCTAATATAAATATACATGATAAAAATGTAGGAATGTAACAAAATTAGTTCTAATTAATAAGTGAATATTTCAATAAGTCAGCGAATACTTGTTTTTTTTGCAATCAAAACTTGTACTGAAGTTTTTAAAAACATGGTACATACACTATTGTTTCAAGCTGTCTAATTATACAGTGTATCTTTGAGTATTGTTTTGATCACACGTTTTAAAGTCACAATTTTACTATAATAGCTGTAGTGACAGCAATTATTTTAGCCTGGTGTATAATCAACTGATCCCTTTGTGAAGCAGAAGTTCACACAATTATCTAAACAACCACATCAAATAACCTGATGGCATTTACTCATGAAATATCCTGGGACCTAGCTCCAACTAGCTTAGGTAACAGCAAAATAATAAACAATAATAAGCAAAATAATGTGCTTCACATTTCATCAGTTCCCTGACTCTGTTTCTTCTGCATGTTGATAACTATCATGATGGAAATATCTCATTTTAGGTATTATAGGAATATAACTGAAGTATAATGGAACCTTTAAATGAATTGAGTCAATGACTCTGTAATGATCAGAAGCAATTGACACATTACAAAAATTAAATGATCACTCAAAGTATTGCAAGGTTATCTACAATTGTGGGGAGTGGAGGAGGTAAAGTGACCCATCATGCCTAAGAGAACCAGCAATAATATAATGTGGTTCCTAACTGGTTCAGACACAGCCTGGCCTAGATATTCTAAGTCATTTAATCTGTCTACAAAAATTTCTTTGGTACATTTTTTTCAGCAGAAAACCCTAAAATGGCTTCCAAACATCCCAAAACTTCTTTGAGTTATTATCCTTCAGGAGAGCCATCAACTTTGCCATCTCTGCCAAATCAGTGAGTTTTTTTTAATGTTTTTACAGTAGGTTTTTATTAATTCACACTATCTAGGTTTGCCATTTTCAATAACAAGAAAAACAATAAAAATAATGAGTTTTATAAGCCAGTCATCCACCATAGGGATCCTTTCTTCCTTCCACATTCTGGCATACCAATCTTGCTGCAGAAACCATGTATAAAACAATTCTCCATGTTGTTTCTCAAACTGTTTATCCATTATGCCAAAAAGAAAAGCTTTAGGTTTCATTAGTACATTGCATTTAAAAATATTTTGTACAACTTCAGTTATATTTAACCATTGTTTTTTTAACTTCCTTACATGTCCACCACATATGGTAAAACATGTCTGGAGATTGGGCACATTTCCAACATTTATTAGAATGATCCATTGTACACCTTGGATAATTGGTCAGATGATATACATTATTTTATAAAAAAATTCTTTTAAACTATAGTTCAAAATAAATTTTATTCCAAAGGACCACATATTCCCATTGCTCTAGAGTAATATTATAACCAAAGTTTTTGGCCCATTTAATCGTATAATTGTCTTCAAGATTCAATTTCAGCAGCATCTTATACATTTTTAAGATGCAATTAAGTGGTCATCTCCAGTAAACAAAATTTGTTCTAACTCCAGTTTTTCTTCAGCAAAAACATAACATTTTTTATCCAGTTAAACCTTTCAAAAATTTGATTATAAATAAACCAATGTCATATAAAACATTTACTTTCAATTTCTTCTTTTGACATTAACTTAGTTTTTCCATCAACAAAAGTTAAGATATCTGCATATGTCAATCATTTAGATTTTTTTATCATTTCCCTTCCTATCAAAAGCTTCATCTGGAGAAAGCCACAATGGAATCTTTGGCAGAAATATCCCTTTGTATCTATTCCACACTCTGATGAAAGCATACCTAACAAAATAATATTTAAATAATGGATTGATTTTCACTTTTCATACCACAAATATGCATGCCACTCAGATCTCAAGTCATGACCTTCAAGTTCCAAAAGCCTTGTGTTTTTTAAAGTAATCCAGTCTTTCAACCATACCAGACAGCAAGCATCATAATACAATCTGAAGTCAGGTAATCCCAACCTTCTTTAGCTTCCTATAGGAGTTTAAATTTTATCCTTGATTTTTTGCCTTGCCATATAAATTTAGAAATATCTTTTTGCCATTTTTAACCATTGTATCTTGAAGCAAAATTAGTATCATCTGAAAGAGAAATAACATTCTAGGTTATGAGTCTCTCATAACATTGTGGAATAATTTTGGCCCACTTTTCTTTACAACATTGCTTCAGTTCATTGATGTTTGTGGGCATTTGTTTATGCACAACTCTCTTGTGGTCCCATCACAGCATTTCAACTGGGTTGAGGTCTGGACTTTGACTGGGCCATTGCAATACCTAAATTCTTTCATTTTTTAGCCATTCTGTTGTATGTATGCTGGTGTGCTTGGGATCATTGTCCTGTTGCATAACCCAATGTTGGCCAAGCTTTAGCTGTCAGACAGATGGCCTCACATTTGAC
>JANHZU010001926.1:158421-171689 GCA_032468055.1 Acrochordus granulatus
TAAACATGTCCAATTTTTCTATTGTCATTGTCTCCTTTTGTATGCATGATTTGAAGACAACTGTTTTATATGTTGTATACAGAAAGTTAGAGTACTGAATGAAGAACTAAAACCTGTGACATCCTGACTGATACCAAGTTCCAGCATGGTAAGGAATCAAAGATTATTTTCTTTCATTATGATTATCAAGCTAGCTATATTTCCAGTTAATTGTTAATTGGTATCCAGTTCACATTTAACTAGCTTGCTTATCAGAGTGTTCTGATGTACTTTGTCAAATGCTTTGCTGAAATCAAGATGCATAGCACATGTCTTGCCAACCCATCATATATTCAATTAGTACAAAGATTGAATGTGTGAGCCATCCCTGAGGAAATAATGAAGAATATTTATTCCTCAGAAAGAATGTAGATAGGGACTGAATAAGGTGCAGTCTCTCTTTATGCTGAATATACTATTGTTCCATCAATACTGGGATTGTATAGATGGGGCTATATAGCTGGAGATTTTTTGAATAAAAGATTTCAAAAAAGACTTATCCTATCTTGAGGCTTTATATGAAAAAATATTTCAGTGCAGAATGTTCCTGACATTTTGCTGCCAGTAAGATATATTTTGCCTTACGGAGTTTACATGCCTCCAAACTTAGTTTTCTTCTTGCTTATTTAATCATTTATTTCACAAAGCTAATAAGAAGTTCATTCAGAATGCATGCATAATTTTTGGATGGTTTTCTCCAACAAATGTACCACAATGCTATCTTATCTAACACCTGCAGTTTTAAATATCATGAAGATACATTTCTAATTTAATCAGAGCTAGCAAAAATGGTTTTTCAGTCTTCACCATCAAATCTGTTATAAGATTTATCCACAGAAAAGAGAATTTGCCATATTTTCTCACAGAAAAGTTTCATTCGAAATTATTGGTAACATCATTACTACTAAAAAAGCGTTACTGTAAGAATTTCTATTATATTTTCATTGAAGATTCAGTTCAGGTTGTTTCATTGGGCAGGGGACAACTTCTACCTTGTCCTACATTCTAGGACTATAAAGTAAGGATACTATGGTACCTTGATACTATTCTATGGTGTTTCTGGTTATTGAGAGGCTATTTTGCTGCATCAAACACAATAACTTTTTTCCCACCAGCACTAAGAGCAAATACACTGAGGTAAAATAGAAAATGTCTAAGGATACCTGTTAGTTTTGGACTTGCTCAGTGACCAGCTGGAAGATTGTTAACATGTTAAAGAAGGGAAAATGAGACATTTGTTAAGCACCACACAAGAGTGCAAAAAAAGGTTGGGGGAGGAGCAGAGCTAATGTTGAAATGAAAAGGGACTATTTTGGATTATAATTGCAGTGATTGTACATGCTTTATATCAGAAATCTGTCATTTTGATTTATTTGGTTTAATTATTTTCTTGGTTTTGTTCTTGAATTATTTTTTAAAGCAAAATTATAAAAAAAATTATCCTTATGATCCTTTTTCAGATTTGTTTTTTATTTTTTCCAACAAAATATGGTTACTTTAATTATATTACTTCATTTACATGAACATGGGGTTACCTTAACCTATATTACTCTCTCATTAAGCCAGTTAAGCTGAGTCAACAATGATGTCCTAATGCTCTCATCTATGTCTAACTTTCAATTTATGAGTAGAAATGACTGAAATAGCAGCAGATGAGCTTTTGATTTACCCTTCTTTCCTCTCAATAAATGTTCTTGCAGATGATGGTGTTCTAACTATCATGCAATCACAAAGTGCCATAAGATACACTGATGAAAAGAATTAAAGGTTTGAGTGAATTTTCTGGATACAAAATCACACAACTCCTCATATCTGTACTAAAGATAAATAAGATATTTAATTCAAAAAGATGACTTTGTATAGGAAGATAACAAAAGATCCAGTGAAATATTTGGGATTGTACTTGGCAGGTACAAGGAAGATACATTTCAAAGTAATTATAATAAATTGTAGAAATTTACAAAAAATATTGAAATATGGAAACATTTAAAACTTTCCTGGTTGTAACTAACTACTACTATCAAAATGAACGTACTACCCAAGAACAAGTTTTTATATTAAACATTGTGCATGATAACCAATTCAGCAGTCCACATAAAGTAATTAAATAATTTACATTTACTGTAATGTTGTCAAAAGGCCTATTTCGGGGAGGAGAGAATGGGACTGTGCATGTGTTGATTGTGTTGATCCCTCATATTCTACATTCCCCACCTTCTTGATACATTGAAAGTGGTAGTAAGATCTCAACCACTGTGTTCTCTGCCTTCCTGTGATTGGAATTAGCAGGCTGTGATACTACCATGGTAGCCGTATTTTATTATCTAATACTGAGAGGAGAAATATGTCTTTGCACATTTAAAAAATGATCTAACAAATGACCTGCATGCTTTCTTCAGAGAAAAATGTAGCTTTTAACTGTTATCAGCTCTAATAATAGCAGGATCAACAGTTCATTACATTGTCTAGTACTTAAATGTTGCTTTTAAGAGGCCAGAACAACCTTTTTATTCACCTTCTCTTTTCATTTTTACCCTACTTGCTCTCTCACCTCTAATTCTCCTCATATCATTTCCAAGTCTGTACCAGATGCATACTTTTTCCAGAGCAGGCCAGATTTTACCTTCTAAAAAGGAGTGAAATCTAGACTTTGACAAATTGTTGCTGGGGAAAATTGTTGTAAAGGATTGCAACCGAGTTAAATACAAATTTTGCCTCTAGGTGAAAACCTCATTTTCATCAGGGGGAAATGTGCATTTTTCCAGGGTTTTAATGTTTTAATTAACCCATAAATTTGTGAACTATTCCTATATTTTGATTTGGTCACTGCTGCTTGTTGGACTCCCAATGATAAAATTCCATTTTTTAAAAAATTACCTATAAACAAGTTTATCTAATTAAAGTAATAATATGAAACTACTTAAATTAGCATTATTTATTCAATTAGCACAAAAAAGCTTTTAAGAAAATAGTTAATATATTTTATGCATTTTATATATTATAGTTTAATATCAATAAATATCTTAAGATATTCCTAGTATTCTTTTTGAGCCATTTAGAAAATTGTTGAGAGAAATCTGTCATCGCTAATGCTTTTGACATGGGTCCTTACATGAAATTTCTAATGATACATAGTGAACCTGATGTTTCTGAAGAAAAGTTTATGTTAAAGATGACCCTGGCTTGCAAAATTCTCCAGAGAGATCATGAGATCATCCACATGCATTCTAGACAGTTGCTTCTGGTGAGTAGACTGCAGGAATCAAGTTTTTGTAATAGGCAGTGTACAATAAAGTAGTTAGTTTTTAACTCTGCACATTTGGGTCTGATTGTTTGTGCTTGACTGGTTTTTGCAGTCAGTTAGTGAGGTGAGTGGATGGGAGTCAAATAATTTCAATCAAGCTCAAAGATGTAATTTAGCCTATATGGACACAAAGCTCATCCAACTCTCTTTTCTTGGACACTTTTGCAATACTTTTTAAATTGCTTTTCAAATATTAAGAACTTTTTTTTATGGCACTCATTGAATGGGTTTCTTTCAATCCTCAATGAAAAAAAAATTTAAATCACTTTAAGGACTTAGAGAAAATCTTTGTTTGGGGGGAATAAACAGCAAAAAAAATAATCAGAATTTTTTTTTAGAAAGTTATAAAGGGACTAATGTACAAATGGATTTGAAATAAGGTTTTAAAATTAATTGTAAGAATTCTTGAATGAGAATGGGCTGTTGTTTTGAGAACTGTTGTTCAGTTTTCATAAAGAAAACATGATAGGATGGGACTTGAAAGCTTGTTGATAGATTCATTCTGAACACTGCTTTAAAATGGACTTCATTTGTTGCCTTAGATTTCAAGCTTCCACTGAAGCTCATCTTCATAGGACTAAGAGAGATAGACATACACACATTGCTGCTACTACAAATTATAATTACAAACCAAATGGAACTGGCTACCTCTTAAATGCCTGTTTAATTTCATCA
Source organism: Acrochordus granulatus (assembly GCA_032468055.1). Taxonomy (NCBI): domain Eukaryota; kingdom Metazoa; phylum Chordata; class Lepidosauria; order Squamata; family Acrochordidae; genus Acrochordus; species Acrochordus granulatus. The sequence continues at coordinate 162,440 of JANHZU010001926.1, forward strand.
TCTCCTCCCCCCCTTGCATCACTCACCTATCACTTCCCATCCTTTTTCTTTCTTTAACTCTTCATTTGCCATCTTTAAAGAGTGGACACTAGATGGAATCAGAAGTAACTAAATATTACAATTGAAAGAGAAGAACACTTAAATTTAACTTGCTGACACAGAATACATTAACATTGGCTGTATTGAAGGAATTTGTGAACCTTAGGCTTAGAATTTAATGTTTAGAATGTCTGCCATTATAGTTAGGCTGCACATAAATTATGGTATGCAGAGCAAAATTCTACCAGAAAAGACTGAAATTTATTTCAATGTGATTTCCAAACAACAAGCTACAAGAATGACGTGGAGAATATGATGTACTGGATATACAAATGAAACCGTAATTTTAATAATCAAAGAAACATACATGTAATGAACCAGAAACTGACTTGAATAACTTTCCTACATTGGATTTACAAAAGAGACTTGTTAAAATTTTGATGGATTTTTGGAGAAGAGAAAAAAAGAGAAACAAATCAAGTTCTAAAACATTATTTAAAGGATTAAAGGCCAAAAACTTTAAAAGTAAAGGGAAGGAATATAAAGTTGGCTTGTTTTAACATTAAAATTAAGTTGCTATTGGACTTTTGCTGATCCAGACTGAATGACAAGACTTTAAAGATTTATTTATAGATAAGAAATGAGATGGGAAAAAGACATAATTTGTTGTATCTTAGGAGAAGGTAATAAGTTACCAAAAATGCTTATATTTGTTGTGATGAAGGGGAAAGAGAAAGTTATTTGTATATTTCTTTTCTTTTTGTTTATTATATTCTTATACTTCCTTTTCTATTTTTCTTTTTATTATTTGTTTTTGCTTCTCTACCTTCTATTTTTTCTTTAGTTTTTATCTTTTTAGTTATTAATGTTTAATAACATTATTGAACAAAATATAAGTGTTCTTACATGAATACAGAAGATTATATTTTCTTTCACTTAAAATATAGATACATTTTCAGTTTTTCTAATCATTGCTGGTATTTTGTTCAGTGATATTGTAGGAATTGCATATGCATCTTCACATTTAGAAAAGATACAGACTTGCTAATTTTATGTAATTTCGTATTTCTGTTATCTTGTCTGGTTATTATTTAAAAGAATGTTGGGATGTATGATTAATATGTAAAAAATTAACAGTAACAGCTGCATTTTAAAATACAATTATGTCACTACTTGAGGTCTCAAATTTGGACATACTTTCTTCTCCATATTATATCCCAACTGTACTCATGTGCATATAATTGTCAGTACAGTCTTTCTTTAAACCTCCTGATTAAATACTGAGAAGTCAGAGGAACACAGAACTGTTTTCACACCCCACCCTGCAGTGGACACCCCACCCCACCATTTTCAAGATTCTGCTACTTTTAATGAAATTATTAGTTATCCTATGAATAGATGAGCATGAACTGCAACAGGGTTGTATTTGTAGATTTAATTAACCAATCTTCAGGGTAAGGAGAGGTTGATGGAATCCATTACAGAATGGATGAAATTGTGTAAAATTCATTGTAACGTCATAGCATTACAAGTAAATGTCATCATCTGTAGCAGTATTTATGACTGTCTAGTGTATTTGGCTTAGAATTATAAGATATGGTCAAAATAGAAAGTGAGCACTTACGTTCTTAAAATATTTAACTCTTCAAGCAAGCAGGATTGAGCCCATAATTATCAAGCTGAAGGTCTCAAATTTTTTTCCCCAGAGACTTCTGGATCTTTAATCTCTGGCCTTATCTCCTGCTTAAAATGCCACCACAAAAGGACACTTCACTTGATGTCCTGTTCCTAACCTTCAATATGTTCTGTGAGACAGCATTTGATGCCTTTCCTGTGATTACAAAAATAAAAGAAAAAGAAGCATAGAAATAAATTTCTAACTTTAAATTCTTAAAACTATAAGTATGCAATGTTGCAGGATATAGTGTATTGAGATGTTTAATTGTGATATACAGTAGGTAAAAACTGGTCTTGTTAAACTAAAAGATCACAAGATGGCACTGATCTTATAACAGTTTTACCAGACTCCAAAATTTACTGAATTCAAAAAATGTCTGAGAAAAAAAAGTTTTGATCTCCAAAGATTTGAAAGAAAGCATTCTTATGCACAACTCGATATAGACATAAAAGAGTAAAGTAGACTCATGGAGCTTCTGAAGATATAGGAATAAAGCACCTAAAGAGAAAAATAAAATGGCATAGCAACTTCTTTCTCTGTTTCCCTAGAGTTATGTCTTAGGCTTCTAAAAGAACCAACTTCTTTCTCTATCTAAAATAAAACAGTTTGAAGGAGTCCCTTGAGCATATATTCTAAAGCTCATGTCTCTAGCAATGTCTAGCATTTAAACTTAGAAAAAATCTTCAATATAGTAAATGCTGTCTACAGTATTCACAGCAACATTAGTGTCAGATTCACAATCATTATTTTCAGTTGGCTTTTATGCATGAGATCTTCATTTTTATGTCATACAAATGTCCCTGATCAATGTACAGTCTGCTAAAACATTTGGGATAGATAACTATCCAACCTTTGTCTGAAGATTTTCATTAAATTTAAGCTGGACTTCATTTAGAAACCTGTTTCGTTGGTTGACAACTCTTATTATCACAATACCCTCTTCGTATATATAATCTACTTCCATGTAGTTTTCAACCTACTTGATCAGGTCCTGCCTTCAAGACCAAAGAGAAAAGATCCGATTCCCTCTTTATATGACAACTCTTTCGATATTGCACAATTGTTTACTTGTCTTCCTCACTCTTCTCTTCCTTGGGCTACATGCATCCGGCTCATTTAACGATTCCTTATAGGACTAGGTTACCAATGACTTTGCCATCTGGTAGCCCTCTTCTCAACTGTTTCTGGTTTGCTGATTCTTTTTAAACTGTCATGTCCAGAATAGTATTCTAAGAGAAGCTAATAGGAAAGAATAAAGTAATGCAATTGCTTCTCACTATTTGAATTCTACATTCCTATTAATACATCTGCACATTGCATTTTTAGCAGCCATTCCATTCTATTGGCTCATGTTCAACTTGATTTCTTTGAACACCCAGGGCCTTTTCACATGTACAGTCCAGGTGTCCTATAGCTATACCTTTCATTTTTCCCCCTCATATGCAGAACTTTATGCAATTCTTCCTATTAAAATTTATTATGTTTATTTCATCTTGCTATTTAACCTATTTTGATCCTTTTGAATATTCTTTCTATTCTAAAATGTTTCCCCTCCTCCGCCTGTATATTTGATAATCACTCCCTTATTTCAAGATAATTAAAAAAAGTTAAACAGACATGGTCTAGGATAGAGCTGTGTGATAATATACAATGCTTATTTAAAATACTTATATTGCTTTATGGGGAATTTCTGGTAATATTTACTGAATATTACATTCTAGGCTGAACTTCAAACAGCTAATTAGTTTAGTTCTGGTCACTCAACTAATTACAAATCAATCTAATAGTTTATCATCTACTCATATTTTATAATTTTTATTAATGAGGACATCAAAAGAGAAACTGCTGAATGTTTATTGATATCAAGGTTTGTTGTTCAGTTGTGCAGTCATGCCCCACTCATTGTGATTCCATGGTCTGCAGTATGCCAGGCCTCCCTATTCTGCATTGTCTCCTGGAGTCCACCCAAACCCATGCCCATCGCACTGATTATGCTATCTTGTCATCTCATCCTTTGGCGTCCCCTGCTTCTTTTGCTTTCAATCTTTCCCAGCATCACAATCTTTTCCAATGAGTCCTCTCTTCACATGATGTGGCCAAAAGGCTTGAGTTTCAGCTTCAATATCTGTCCTTCCAATGAACAGACAGGATTGATTTCTTGAAGGATTAACTGATTTGATCTCCTTGCAATCCAAGGGACTCTCAAGAGTCTTTTCGAGACTACAATTCAAAAGCATCAATTCTTCGATGCTCAGCCTTCCTTATGGTTCAGCTCTCACAGCCATACATGACTACTGGGAAAATCATAACTTTGACTATACCAAACTTTTTCAGAAAGATGATGTCTCTGGTTTTTAATATGCTGCCTAGGTTTGCCGTAGGTTTCCTCCCAAGAAGCAAGCATATTTTAATTTCATTGTTGCAGTCACCATCTGCAGTGATCTTGGAGCCCTTCTTGGTAAAATGTTCTATTGCTTCCATGCATTCTCCTCTTTCACCCTCATCAAAGGGTCTTCTGTTCTGCCATTAGAGTGGCATCATCTGCATATCTGAGTTTGTTAATATGTCTCCTGGCAATCTTAATTCCAGCTTGTGATTCATCCAGCCTGGCATTTTGCATGATGTACTCTGTATCTAAGTTAAATAAGCAGAGGGACAATATACTTATCATACTTCTTTTTTCAATTTTGAATCAGTCTGTTGTTCCATGTCTGGTTCTAACTCTTGCTTATTGACTAGCATACAAGATTTTCAAGAGACAGGTCAGGTGGTCTGGTATTCTCATCTCTTTTAGAACTTGCCACAGTTTGTTGTGATCCACACAATCAAAGGCTTTAGTATAGTCAACGAAGCAGAAGTAGATGTATCTAGAAGTAGATCTAGAAGTAGATTTCTGGAACTCCCTTGCTTTCTCCATGATCCATTGAACGTTGGCAATTTGATCTCTAGTTCCTCTACCTCTTTGAAACCCAGATTGTACATCTGGTAGTTCTCGGTTCATATACTACTAAGAGTAGCTTGTAGTATTTTGACCATAATCTTACTAGTGTGTGAAATGACTGCAATTATATGGTAGATTGAACCTTCTTTGGCACTGCCCTTCTTTGGGATTGGTACATAAACTGATCTTTTCCAATCCTGTATCCACTGTTGAGTTTTCCAAATTTTCTGGTAAATTGAATGCAGCACTTTAACAGCATCATCTTTTAGGATTTTAAATAGTTCAGCTGGAATGTTACCTCCATCAGCTTTGCTTTTAGTAATATTTCCTAAAGTCCACTTGACTTCACAATCCAGGATGTCTTTCTCTAGGTCAGCAGCCACACCATTGTGGTTATCAGAGATATTTAGATCTTTCTTGTATAGATCTTCTGTGTATTATTGACATCTCTTCTTAATCTCTTCTGCTTCTGTTATATGCCTACTATTTTTGTCCTTTATCATGCTCATTTTTGCACAAGATATTCCTTTGATACGTCTAATTTTCTTGAAGAGATCTCTTTCCCAGTCTATTGTTTTCCTCCATTTCTTTGCATTGTTCATCTTTCCCTGCTATTATCTGGAAATCTATTTCTATTGGGTATTATCTGGAAATCTATTTCTAAAGGGTATTCTCTTTCCCTTTTTCGTCTGCCTTTCACTTTCAATCTTTCCTCAGCTATTTGTAAAGCCTCATCAGACAGCAATTTTACATTCTTGCATTAAATTTTTTTTGGGATGGTTTTATTAGCTACCTCTTGTACAATGTTATGCACCTCCATCCATAGTTCTTCAGGCACTATATCTACCAGATCTAATCCCTTAAATCTAATCCTCACCTCCACTGTATATTCATAAGGGATATCACTGACGTCATATCTGAATGGCCTAGTGGTTTTCCCTACTTTCTTCAATTTAAGCCTGAATTTTGCAATAAGAAGCTCATGATCTGAGCCACATCTCACCTGAAAAACACAGCGGACATTTAATTTGCCCCTCAATACAACAACAATCTTGTGAGTGATTCATGTTATATTAAAATATTTTTGCCACATTCTTGGTTCCAGGTTCTCTTTTTGTCTCCATCACAAAAAGCCCTATTCTTCTCTCCAGCAATCCCCTCCCAATTATTATCCATATTCAACTGTGTCTTTTAGAGCAGTGTTTCTCAACCTTCACAACTTCAATGTGGGCTTCAACTCCCAGAATTCCTCAAGCAGCGCTGGCTGGGGAATTCTGAGAGCTGAAGCCTGTATATTTTAAAGCTGCTAAGACTGAATGCACTGCTCTAGAGGTTAATCCTGGTTGTCCATTTTCTCCCTCTCTGGTCTTACAGTCAGTTGAGTTACCTGTCAAACTGCAGTGCTCTGTTCTGTACTGTGATCATTCCCCTGGACTTACTGTAACTGCACTAAAGTGGACTGAGCATTCACATTTGGCAAGTATTATCAGTGGGAAGGTCTCCAGATAGGCTTTTCTATTTCAGTCATATATAGAAGATTCTAGACAGACTTGTTATCTGAGTCAACCTAAGCTATATTATTTAGTTAGAAAAATATAAGAGAGGGAAAAAGAAAGTTAGGAGGACAGCTCCCCAACTACCTTGCAGCTCTAGACCCGAATTGCATTTCTCCCTATTATTCGCCAACCTGATTCTGAAATGGTGCATCCAGTGATATCCAGCTTATGTTTTTATTGTGTAAAGCGATAAATGTTACAATAAATGTTTGCTCTGCAAATCTCCATTAACTTTCCTGTTTCCTCGATTTTTGCACTCCAATTATAAGTAGTAATACACATTTTCTCTTGATGTTGCATTCAGCATTTCTTGTGTTTCACAATAATTCCTTAATGTTGTCCATGCTTGCATCTGTAATATTTTGTCAGTTGTATAACACTGATGTCTACTCTGTGTCCATTAAATCTAATAGACAAGAACCCCTGTCATGTATTGTTGTTGTTCATAGCAAACCATATAGAATGGTCTTTGAATATCACTGTAACTCCATTTTTTTCATACAATGTCATGCTTATATGAACTACTGTTTTACTCACTCCCCCTGCCCCCAAATGATTGTTTCATCTTTAGATTGGACTCCAGATTTGTCTATTTCTTGCATTCTCTACATTTTATGCTCTGGATTCATATTTCGGCTTTGGAATATCAACACAAAGGCTTGTGAATATAGCCTACTATTAGCGCATCAATATAAGGAATATTTTATTTAGTTTAAGATGAATATTTTTTTCAAGGTCTATAGCTGGAGAATTATATTATCTGTAGTATTTTAGAGCACTTCAGGTCCTATTACTGCTGTATAATCTTCAGCCTTCACGCCTTATTTCTCATCCTATCATCATCAAAATGAAGGGGAAGTGAAACAGATAATTTGATTAATGACAGTAGCATGCCAAAAGAAAGTATTTAATTTTGTATTATTACAACTCTTGCACCACTTGCTAACATAAAGTACAGCACATTATCTGCACTTGAATCTAATTTAGCTAAGTTGTCAAAATTGTCACTAATTTTTGTTTTGAAATATACAATATGCAAGGAAACCCATATAAGGATAATTATTTAATAATTTGGGGATATGGAGAAAGAAGTTTCTCTTTTATTACAGTAATTTGTGGAATGGTTGTTTAAACTCTTTCCACCGCAGAATATTTTGAAGATTGGACAGAAGCAGTGATAACTTTTAATCAAAAAGATTATTTGAATCCCCTTTGATACACCTTTCCTTTGACTTAGTAACTGCCCAAAAAGCCGAAAGAGCCTAAGGTGCTGACTGTTATCTTATTAAGAAGAGACAACCAGCAGTTCAGTACAAACATGGTCAACAGAATTTGGAGGCTACCATGGACTTCAGAAGTTGGTGACCAATTCCTTCCTGTCACCAACTGAATTGTTCCAACTCTACATGGGGCTGCCCTGATGACCATCTGGAAGCTACAGCCAGTTCACAATGTAGGGGTGCAAGCAGTACTGGGGACCTCATGATGGACACATATGACACTGTTATTAAGTGAGCTGAATTGGCTGTCAGTGCAATTCAAGGTGCTAGTTATCTATATACTAGTAAAATGCTCATATCTATCTGTAATCTTCAATTGGGCAAAATGGTGCATCGAGGGCAACAGTTTTGAACCAAGGTACCTCAATGGACTAAACTTTCAGGATGCTTTCATTACACCCATGAGAGTGAAATTTGGGGAAGTTGTGGCCACTTTGGGATAGCCATGGTCACATGATTGTTATTTTCAATACTCCCTTACTACTTCCCACAAGTTAATGGGGAAGCCAGCAAGAAGTGTAAACTTATTCATAATTTCCTTTGCTTGTGGGAAGCTGGCAAAGAGTATTGGCAATGGGGAAACTGGTAGGGAAGGTTTCACATTGCTCAGGTAAGACACATTACCTCCCATCACATACAGTCCTTGCTCTCATACAGTCAAACCACTCATGCACCCTCGTGCACTCTTCCTGACCTGCATGGCATCTGTTATGCAGCCTTGCTCAACTTTTCCAACCTGGGCTGCACTCCCACATACCCTCCTCAACTTGCACTGCACTTTCATGCACCACCACACACCCTGCCCAATCCATACTGCACCCCTGCATACCCTCTCTGACCCCCACAGCACCTTTTGTGCACTGTCTTGAGCACCACATGGGTCAAAAGGGTGTATGGGGGTGTGAGGGAATGTGCAAGAGGCACTGTGTGGGTTGGAGAGGGTGCTCAAGGGCACACAACAGATGCTGTGTGGATTGGAGAGGTTGTACAGGGGGTAAAGATAAAGGTTACCCTGCCAGTTGTGACTGACTCTAGGTGTGGTGCTCATCTCCATTTCCAAGCTGGAGAGCCAGCATTTGTCCGAGGATGCTTCCGTGGTCATATGGCTGGCATGACTCGATGCCAAAGGTGCATGGACACTGTTACCTTTCCCATGGAGTAGGCAGTACCTACTTATCTACTTGCATTTACATGCTTTCAAACTGCTAGGTTGGTAGGATGCTGAGGCAGAACAACAGGAGCTTACCTTGCTGCAAGGCAACACCAGGTCTTAAACTCTGGCCGCCAACTTCCAACCAGCAAGCTGAGCTCTTAACCACTTGCGTATCTCTGAAACAATGAGCCAACAAATCACAGGTTATCTAGTTACCTACACCTTACTATATGGCATAGGATGTTGATATCTGAGAGACCATCCTGGATCAAAAATCTATATCCCTTTTCAACAGGTTTAGATCTGAGGACTGGACTGATACTGTATTAGTTGACATGTATGGGGGTTCTGTCTCAGGACTTGGAGGAAGATTTATATGAAATGATGAAAGAAGTCATCTATTTGTTGGGGTCCAGTATTATCAATACACTGATAATAATTGCTTCAGGTCTTGACCCTAGGCTGCACAGGAGATGCAGTTTGGAAGCCATGAGGTACAAAACTAATACTAAATTGAATGTCAGCAAGGTATTGCCCCCCCCCCCAGTGAGTCACCACCTTGCTGTGGTTGGGGGGCTTGTGTGCTCTAATGAAGATGAGAGC
>JANHZU010001926.1:171789-182696 GCA_032468055.1 Acrochordus granulatus
AGTGGCTTATCTTCTGGAATCCTACCTTTTAGCTTTTTGTTTCTGTATGTCGTGTTCTCTTGAATACTGAAGTTTTTTGCCATTTCCTTCAGTTCTGTAGTGGAGTTCTGCAGCCCATTTTTCACCAGCTATCAGATCCTTGTTCACCTGGGAGATGATGAATCTGGTATGTTTTTTTTGTAAATTATGTCTCATATTTGTTATGGGAACGAGACATTCTTTGTCTGACATCAAGGTTTAATATCACTATGATATATTTGTTTTGCAAATATGCTGAAGGACCTTGCCCAGAAAATATCTCAAGCTTACAAGTTTGTAATTTCCCAGATCAGCCTTCTCTTTTTTGAAGTTTGGTATTGCTCTCTTTCATCCAGCCTTTGGAGACTTGCCAGCTGTCCAAAAGGCTATAGCTATAGCTTTTGTTGTTCTTTGTACTAGTTCTTTAATATCATAAGATATAGTTCATTTGATTCTAAACACTGAATTAATTTATATTAGCTAAGTGTGCTTTTATTCTCTATCTATGGTGAACTGCAGTGTAGCCTTCCACTGAAAATTCCTTAACTAGAAGTATAGTAACAAGCAGAAAGATTCAGGAAATATTTGGAAGTAGCAATTGGTTTTGAGTCCGGACCTCCTTGATCTTTTATTCTTTCTTAGTTGAACTTCCACACAAAACTCCTAGCTGCTGTCACATACTAAGTTCACTCATTTAGTAAAATTATTTTTATTTTAAAACCTATAAACAAATATATTGTCCAGAAAACAGTTTTTCTACTCCTTTCACTTAAAAACAACCTGATTAAAATAAATTAATAAGATTATAAATTCATCAAAATATGATTCCTTATAATGTCTCATTCAATCTGAAAGTCAGTAATCCACTTTGAGTTTAATTTTGACTAAAACAAATTGCAATTCATTAAACAGTCACATTTTGTAATGTAGTATATTCAAAATATCAGGGCATGATCCTTTAAATAAAAATATAATGTCTAAATTTTGATTCACCATTTGTATTCTATTGCCATATTTGACTTCAGCATTCCACAGATAATGTCAATTATGCAGATAATATTAAATGTCAGAATCAAAAGACTCATTCCCCAATGCCATCAGCTTTACATCTTGATATGCTGCACATGATCATGGAAAAATCAGGAAAAGGAAATGGAAAATCTTCTTTTCTGAATTTATTGTTGTTTCTGCCTAAATTATACTGAAAATAGTTTGGAAGTTATAGAAATGATAAAATGAGAGATGATATCTATACTCTATTAAACTGGGGGCTTCCTTGACTTTGGAGTAGGACTCTTTCCAATTGAAAACTATTGATTGCCTTAAAGAAAAGTAGCACTGTGGGTGTCTCCATCCAGGATCACAATTTGGTGGAAAAAGGGTAAATTTCTTTTAATCCTTCCCAGAGAAACTTAAATACAATAAAACAAAGGCACTCTGTGGCTGTAAATGGAAAAAATATTTTCTTAGTTCATTTAGAAAAAAAATGAAATATTTAAATAATCACCAACTCTTTTCATATCTGAGATGATAGGTTCTGTACTTCCAGTACATACCCTTAAGGGGTCTTTAGTACCTTCCATCTTGGTTATTTGTTCTCATTTACTCTTGGCTTCCTCTCATTTTGCTTTAAAGGTTACAATTGCTCCCTCAATCACTCCTGTTCATTTTACCTCATTTTCATCTCTTCCTATGCTGTGACTCTTCCTATGCTGCTTTAGTTGCATTGCCTTGCCTTCTTATTTCAATTTCTTTGTCAGTTTCTCTTACTATGCATACTTTTCTTATCATTTTTAGGATTTCCCCAAATCATTTTTTAAATTCCATTAAATAATGTGCTTTTCTCTCCTTCTCTCTCCCACTTTTCCCAGGTTTCTTATCTCTTTATCTTCATCTCTGTAGGTCTCTAATTACTTACCCTACTCTGCCTTTTTTTACTTTAGTTTTTCCTCTCTGTTCTCTCCTCATATCCTTGTCTCTGTTATCAAACTCGTTGCAACAGATGTAGAAAGGAATTGCATCTACATGCCTCTCTGATCAATATTGCAGAGAATAATCCATACTGGAGAAAGTATCAGGAAATGATGAGGAATTTAAGTGGTTCTACATGTTGAGGTGGTCTCTTAAATACTTCAGTAGGCAATTTTTAAGACAGATGCAGACAAACCTTATCATTATCAATTAATATTTGGACACTTCTTCTTGGAGGTGGTTGATGGTTTAATATTCACCTACCCCATGTATATTTTTAATTCCCTAGTTGGTCTGGTTGGTTTATTTTAAAGATTTTTAGCTGTTTTTATTCTGTTTTTATATGTTTTCATTGTGAGCTGCTAAGAATCACTCTGAATTTGGTGGCATATAAATTTAATAAATAAGTAAATAAATATAACTAAACTAGAAAGTCTCGGTAACCTATTTCAATCATGTCAGCATTTTCTTATTTTCTAGGAATTTGAATTCATAAACTTTGTATGTTCTTTTTCTTAATGACATCCATTTCTTTTATATTCAACTTAACAGTTTCTTCTCAATACACTTGAGATATATCAAACTACAATTGTCATTATTCAGAGTATACAGTAGCAGTTGGGTCTTGAACTTGAGCCAGCAACCTTCTGGCCAACTAGTCCAGCATCTTAACTAGTTGGCCACCACCGTCCTTGGTGATCTTAAGCATATACCCACCATTTTCAAGGAGATCATCAGGAATTATTCTGAAGTCCTGAATCTCATTGATAGGAAACAAGATGAACTTTGGAATAAAGTAAAATATATGTTAAGATGAATATGAAAGAAGATTGCCAAAGAAGGAGAAGGAGGAGGAAATGGATATTAGAATAGATAGTGGGACTTGACAAGAAGAGCAGTCAAAGCCAAGGAAGAGAAGAATTTCAAAGAGAAAGTCTTCCAAAAGATTTCCAAACTCAAAAGGAGATTTCAAACATGAATTGGTATGTTAAAAGACATAAACCAACAGATAGTAACTGATTCAAAGATCTAACAAATGTAGGACCATGCTGAAATTCAATTATACCGTACAAATGTCCACATCCAAGGTACCTTAGAAGATATTTCCTGTTTGCAAGAACCAATAACTACAAGATGAAATTAGATCAACAGTCTTTTCATTACTGATTTAGGAAATGATGCAATTGTGTAGGAATTGTAGGAACTGACAGAATATGAAAGTGAGATGGGTGGTGATTTAAATGTGATAAAAATTACATGATAAATAAATCTATGGAAATGGCAAGCAATACAAGGAAAATAAAAAAGTGTTGTAATCAAACTATGCCAGCACTGGAGAATAATATATTGGCCAACAATTGGAAGAGATCAGTCTACATAACAATATCCAAGAAAGGAACTTAACAGAATACACAAGCTCTCATATAATATTCAATTGTAGATAATATATGTAGTTTCGGATTAAACCATTCACTTCTTGATGTTCTTTGAACTTGTTTTTCCGTAGACGTTTATAACCTTAAGTTCACACAACAGCAAAATTGTGCTACATTTTTCCAATGTAAATTAGAGTCCTACATGAAAAAGGACATGACAGATATTTTAGCAAGCTTTAGAAAAGGCTGAGAAACAAATATTGCTGATGCAAACAGATAATTGGGAAAGCCAAAAAATACCAAAAGGAGGTACCAAAAGGTACCTATGTTCTTCATTGACTATAGAAAGACTTGGAATTGTGCCAGTCACATCAAATTATGGAATCTCTTTACTAAAACTGGAATCTTATAACATTGGAAAATCTATACACATCAAGAAGCCATGGGCTAAAATTTTATTTTGGACATTATGCAAAGATCTAGCTCTTTTAAGTAGTTTAAAAAGCAGCAATATGCATATTCTTGGAAGATCTGAAACCAGTTGGGATAGACTACCTGGAAATAATCTCTGTATGTGATTGCTAGGAATTAATATAGATTTGATTGGTCATAACTTATCAATAATCAGATAATCTTAAGATTTATTTTTTGCTGTTTAAGTAGCATATGGATAGTTATTGATTCAGTACTACAGATGTTAATTACCCAACATGAGAAATTAAGATTGTATTTATGCAACCTAAAAGCATCAGGATAAGTGTGGTTCTTTATATTTACAGTACTGTATTGTAAAGATCAAAGCATAAGGAGGCTGGAATTGGTTCCTTTGATTATTCCTGATTTAAAAAGTCTAAAATGGAAAATCAGAACTCAATCTCATTCTGAAGTGTTTTGAAGATAAGGCAAAATATTAAGAACAAAGATAAATTCTATCATGTCTATATTTATTATTCAAAGCTAATCAATTATATTATTATACATTTCTCTCCTTCCCCCTTTCTGACTGCCTTCTCTGTAGCATGGAAGCAGGGAGGAGGCAGAATATTACAAACCTTGGCTGAAGGGAGAAACCTGCTGAGCTCATTCTAAGCCAAAGGCAGGAAATGGAACACATGCTTTTCACTAAGGCAAATTTCTTTTTCTAATCAGATCAGCAGTCATGCAGGGGGAAGTGGCAGTGACAGAATGTCAAGAAATCAATCTGCCAACATACATGACATTTAAATCCAACTGTGGATGCTAGATTTTCAGAAAGAAAATAATCCTAGCCCAGATTCTGTTGTTCATCATCAATAGAAGTGGAACAAACTGTTCATTTAGCCCAAACAGTGGCAAAATTTGGATTATAACAGTTTAACTCAGTGCTGCTAGGAAAAAAATTGCAATTGAGTCTAAATTTCTAATTTCTGTATCATTACATATTATAAAGAATATACTTAGAACTATGGCCTAAGCTTTGGTAGTACTTTGTTTACACTGTACTATACATAAATCAGTAATAATGTTCTGATATTGAATATATTACTAGAAACCAAACACTTCAAACAGGTGTGAAAATTTTCTGTTTTGTTTGTAGGAATTCATGATTTTTAATATTTCAGCATGAAAGTTAATATATTTTGGTTTTGTATCATTTATCTTCTTTCCTATTTTGCCTTTAATACAAAACAAATGTATGGTAGTAAGACTGTAAAAGCATTGAAGAATTAGAAAAGTTATAAGTTATCCTGTGTGAATTTTTATACTGAATCTATTAGGTGTAAAATTTTAATGGCTGGATAGGCCACTGACAGAAATTCATTATTCTATTTAACCTGGGGAATGTAGAATTGAAAGCACAGAGCATTGTTGGTGCCCTCCAATTCTCTCCAAAACTTGCTTCTAGTTATTATGTTTAACATAATTTGTTAACTGTTTGAACTGAATTTTAATTCAGTTTAGCTTTGTTTTGACTCCTTTTATTTTATATAAATTATAGAAAGCACATATTATGTCAATGGATTTCCATAACTTTGGACATAGACTTGGGCTAGCTTCTGTTCCAATTTATATGTAGGTTACCTTATTGCTTGTCTCCCAGTACTTTTTTCTCTTTTCCTCAGGTTGAGGATCAACCTGATAAGAAGAGACCATGAATCTGCAAATTTAATTGATTTTTACCTTTATTTATTTATTAAATTTATATGCTGCCGAAATCCAAAGACTTAAAGATTTGCTTATCAACTTTCACTTTTACAGTACCTGAAGTACTGTATCTAGACTGCATATACCTTTTGTGTCTGCCATATTTCATAAATTTACTACCTTTGGTTTCAGTTTCTGCTTTACTTCCCTGGAAAGTGATATAGCAAGGAATATCAGAACTATATTCAGTTGACTGATACTGGACTGTCCAAGATTACTCACTGAGCATCATAGGAAAAAAAGAAATCTGTTCTAAACTTATCTGATCTAACAGAAAATCCTAACAAGTTCATCAGTATGATTTACGATACTAGTAAATGCAACAGGACAAATATATGAACATATATCTGAAAAGTTTAAAACTCAGTCCATTTTCTTTTCATGCTTACTTGATTTCTGTCAGAAGACTTCTTACAAATTAATGTTTTATGTATTTGACAAGAAATTAATAGTATTAGTGCTTAGGGAAAATGTAAGCATCCTATGAATGCTTAATGTGGGGATTAAAAAAGAGGATTCTTATGAATTAATAGTCTAGGACTTAATTTATTTCAGTTATGTTCAAAATATGTTCAGTGATATAACTACAGTACTACAAGGAAGCAACAAAGTTTAAAAAACAGGCATCTGGACTGGATTTTTCTCAAGTCGAAGACGTTTCGCCTTTAATCCAAAATTGAGAAAGCCTTTTGGATTAAAGGTGAAACGTCTTCGACATGAGAAAAATCCAGTCCAGATGCCTGTTTTTTAAACTTTGTTGCGATAAACTGGCTTTTTTTATTATAAACTGGCCCATAAGCCAGGAATAATATACAGTTTGTGGGGAAATGATTTGGGTATTCTTACTATAGTTTATTAAATGGGGTTGTCTCTGAAAAACACACAGAAACTTTGTGCAAACTAATGTGAGATGTTTACCAAGTTATTAATAAGCTATTTCGGGGATTTTTTCATCTAAGTACAAACAGTTCTATATTTTAGCATACATCTTATTTTAAACTTCTGAATTCTATTTTAGTTCACTCTATTTCATCTCATCTCATTTCACTTCATTTTATCTTATCTTATTCTCCTTTGTTTTATGGCAGTTAACATCCATTGTTTCTTGATATAGTCAACTGACTGATCAATAAAGTTACTAATTGACTGTTCTGATGGAAGATTCTACCTCCCATTGTGTCAATTACATGGGTTAACTGAAACAGAGGGGCCTTTTTGCCTTGTACATCTATTTTATCAGAGATTAAAATACTTCCCCTGTCATTTTGCACAGCTCGCAGCAAACTCATTTTCATTTAAAGATGATTTAATACAAGATAACACCAACAAAAACTGCAGTATTTTAAATAATGCACAGCAATGTAAGCATTGAGTAAGCGTGTGGGTGGCACCCCTTTAAAAAGGATTTGAATATGCATTGCATTTGAAATGACATTTTTCAAGGTGTTTATCATCTGGATTCAGTGCTGTAGTCCGATTAAATAACTGAAGCTAAACACTTAGTCTGGTTCATTGCTAAGAAAGTCCTTTTGCATTCAGCTCTGCTTATGTCTGAGTAACATAAACACTGGAGCAAAGTATTAATTTTATAATACCCCATCATTGGTGTAGTCAAGTAATAGTCTCTTTTTCTCTCTAGTCAGAATGAGTCATGCAGAGATTGCATGCATTAAAGGCAATCTGTGATTTATATAGTACTCTTCTGGAACATTACAGTGCTGGGTTGCAGAGAGATAAAAGCTAAAATAAATTATTGGAACTGAAAATTTCTGTTATAATGAAAGGGCACATTCCAGATTTCTCACACACACCCTAGGACTTTTCTGTACTAACCAGGATTTTTTTAAAAGAATCTCTTTTAAAGAGAGATTTAAATCTAGATAATTCTCTAGATAATTCTAACAATTGGCATCCAGTTTATGCATAATCTTCCCTTTAGACCTTTTTGTTCAAGGTGGAATGGTGGAATATGCAGGCATATGACTCTTGGGGATTTCTAAAGCAACATATCTAGAAATTCATTAATATTATACAGATAATTTTACATTACTCACACCATTAGATAACTATGGGCAGCCTTCCAATATAAAAGTTATGACTAGACATTATTTTTTCCCCATTTCTTGCAAGGCTAGTCTTATCTAGTGCCAAAGTTCACCTGTTTTTGTTTGGGAGACATGAAATTTGTATTGCTGATCATTTCAAATCTTCATGTTAAGACTAGCTGCATTTTGCTTCAAAAGACAGCAGACTGATTTAGAAAAAAATCTACAAAGGGGAAAAAAGGATAATTTCAGGCTATAACATTTACAGCATAAAAGATGAATCTAGCGATCTGAGATTGTATATAAGAATAAATATACTTTTCATACAGATCAATCTCTTTTTTTAATTACCGGACATGGGCTGAACTATGTAAATACATTTATTCTCTAATAGATTATTTAGTAGAAAACAGTAATCCCCCAATTCAAAAAGGCCTTTCTGAGGTCATGTAATTCATAAACTCAATAGCCCCCAAATTGTTATAAGTCTAGCTTTTGAGTTTGGTTTTTGTGTCCTACCCCAAGAATTGCATGGACAATTTCAAATGAAATTTGCTAGTTTTCATTGACTTAATCAATCATTGAGAGTAGTTAGCAAGCTGTCTGAAATGTTTGTCACTATCAGACAACATACTCCTATACTGGATATATATTTGCATCCTGCTAGGAATAGAGTCCTTTAGATCAGAATGAAGGAACTAGTAAATAACATGCACACTGCATCAAAGTAATGCTTCTATGATGGAGGAACAAACAACAACCACTTCCAGCAAGACATATTGAAAACATGATAGAATTAGCTAATTTCACAATCAACAGAAATACAACAGCTGACTTTTTATGTGGTTGGACATCTGTTATTTTTTGAATAACGAGATAACACTTGTTGGAATGTTATAATAGTAACTCATAAAGAATTGATTTATAATTAACAAAGACTTTTAAAAGGCTGGGTTGTGGCTTATAATGAGAATGCATCATATGAGTGGTGGTGCAGTGGCTTAATGATGCCAGTTGTGTCGACCAGAGATAGCCGGCACTCTGGCGATTCAAGCTGCAGCACTACATGATGGTGATGCAGCACCACAATATCACTTGCCTCCAGCTCCTGCCTACCCAGCAGTTTGAAAGCACATAAAATGCAAGTAGATAAATGGGTACCCCTTCAGGGGGAGCCGGCCGGCAGCGATGGGAGTAGTGAGAGCTGGACGTGCCTGTCTTGGGGCGGAGCAGGAACTGTGGAGGATGCCCCGGATGTGAACATTGCCAGCCTATATTATTGAAATAAAATGTATAAATATAATGCTTGTAAGCCGCCAAGAGATTGGCAGCATAGAAATGCAAGAAATATGAATTTGTCTAATCTTCTGAATTGATAGCTGCATTTTAGTTCCAAGGGTTTTAGTTTTCTCCCTCTCTATAAATAAATCAGTTTATATGTGGATGTAGATCTATTTACATGGAAGAGTGAGTGTATATTGAATCTCCAAGTTTTTTCTTTTTCAACCAATCTCACCCCACAATCAAACTAAAAACTGTGAATTATCCATGTGGGTTTTATAGCTCTTTTATTAATAATTATTTTCAATGTAAGTATAAAAGTGACTATTAAAGATCTGTAAAAAGTAGGAAATTGTGACTACAGAAAAATGCATGGGAGTCAAATGTAGGGTCTAGATCATAATGTCCCACTCTTTTCCTAGTATATGTTTTTCTGAACATACCTGTACAAAAATACTTTGCATAGACTGGTGCAGTTTTAGCAAGAATGTGAATCCACGGAATTAACTAAAAAAAGAATGGTTTTATTGTGACTTTTGACATTGAACCCTTGTAGGTATGAGTCCTGATAGGTATTATTGGACATGTGTTACATTATGTCATGGCATAACTGGATGGCACTGTGTCAAGTGACTTCTGATAAGTTTTGAATGGTCCCTGCTGACCTCAGTGCATTTTGATTGTCACAGAAATTTCATCACCAAGTTTGTGTATACAGTTAAATAGTTGGTTTTATAAGCACCATTATAAACCCTTGCATGAAGGGTATTATTAATCTAGTTTACAAATGCTTCATGGATAAAAATAGCATGGTTACAGTATACACACACTTAATTTACATGTATTGTATTATCGATATAACTGAGATAAACTACTGAGCTAAATTGGTGTTGATTGATGCAAGACTGAATAATTGCAATTTCTTTGGCTTCTAAATTGTGTATATATTACAGTGCATTCATAAAATATAAATTGGACGTTTCTCTAGCACCAAATCAATTATAGAAATGGCTGACCTAGTAAGATGTAGCTGGAGAAGTGGATGTTAAAGATTTTTTTTAAAAAAAATGAAGAATCTTTTGTGGTCTCATAACTTTTGGCACCTGAGATGGTCAGATCTTGGCATCTGCGACCAGCTTCCAACAGCAGTCCTGGAATTCAAGATTCAGTATCTCAAAGTAGCTACACTTACAAGAAGCCTGAGAAAGTGGTGGTTGTAAGCTACGTTTTTCTTCCTGTACCTTATGGATGTCAAACTGGAATAGTGCTCACGTGTCCAAGTGAATACATGACAGATTGTTCCTGTGATACGGAGAACCTTACTGAGAAATCAAACATTCAAGTCTCACCTAGCTATCTTTGGCTTTTGTTAATTTGGTCCCTAGTTGGGGTGAATTAATGAAGCACAATTTCAATTTTCATTCTCAGGCTGTCTCCTAGCTCACCACTGAGGTAGTCTTGGTCATGTTTATCTTCTAATTGAAGGAGTTCCTTCTTTTTATAGAGTGGAGTGCTGCTAATCTGTAATGAATATATTCCAGGCATTGGCTTCTTCTTAGCCAAGTGAAGGAAGCTTACTCCTTCTTTCTGATTTATCCTAAAGAAACCACTTTCATTCCCATGTTCTATTAAATATCGGTTGTGGTTTGTCAGTGTGGTGAGAGCAGGGATCAGTTTCAGGATGCGATTCTTGTTGTTAAGGCTGGAGATGTTGAAAGATAAGATGGCTGGTTTTTCCAGATCCCAGCTGGCGAGGTTAACAGTGGCATCTGTCCCCAGCTGATCCTAGAAAAGGACAAGATGTTTTAGATTTTTCCTCCGAGCTTTTTCATATCCTAACACAAAATATTTCAATGTTGTGCTACATACATACATACATATATATGAAATCCTACCAAGAACATTTAAGCTCTTGGTAGGATTTCAAATATATATATATATCTGTAGCACAAAAAACACCCCCAGTGAGGCACCACCTTGCTGTGGTTGGGGGGCTTGTGTGCTCTAATGAAGATGAGAGCTCTGCCAGAGG
>JANHZU010001926.1:185756-196180 GCA_032468055.1 Acrochordus granulatus
TGCAGTCCCGCCTCACTCAAATATCTCTCAAATCTCAGGTATGGCAGTGGCCCACTGCAGAGAAAACAGTCCTTAACCTAAATCTTAGTGTACTGGTTTTAAAGGATGCATTTCTATATGTGTGTGCATTTAGGTATATAAGAGAAAGTTTTCCCCTGCCAGTCGGGGCTGACTCTAGGGGATAGTGCTCATCTCCATTTCATAGCCAAAGAGCCAGTGTTTGTCTGAAGATGCTTTCGTGGTCATGTGGCCAACATGACTGTACACTGAGGCAAACGGATGCTGTTACCTTCCTATTGAAGTTGGTACCTATTTATCTACTAGCATTTTTACATGCTTTCAACTGCTAGGTTGGCAGGAGCTAGGCAAACAATGTTCAGCCCATTACATGGTGGCACTTGGGTCTGAAGCTCAAACCACTGACCTGGCCAAAAAGCCCAGCATCTGAACCACTTGCACCACCATGCATCTTTAATGTGTGCGTGCACGTGTATATAATATAAATTACTCAATAAATTACTCTGGGCAACTAACTATATTAAAAGCAAAGTAAATAAACAAAACAAATTTGATTGATTCATTATGTGCCATCAAGTCATTTTGAACTCCTAATGACAACATAGATTTTTTGATGAGAATCTGTCCCTAACCTGGTCTTTCAGGTCCTCCAATATTGATCACTACTACAACTGAATTCATCCACTTTGCTCTTGGTCATCTCTTCTCGTTCCTTCTACCTTTCTGTTAAAATATAAAATACACAGCAGTCAAGAAGAAACACAACTATTGGTATTGCCAAGAGATGGGCTCCTTCATACATTCAGGGCTCCAAGCTGAGCACACTCAAGTAAATAAGTTTACTGTTGTAACCATAGGTCATAAAATATAGTATACTATAAAATACAATAAAATAAGAGTACAATGTTAGGTTTATAAAATGAATCAATAAAAAGAGTAGTAGATGTAAGAAGCATAAAAAAAGATAAAGCCAAAGTTTCAACTAGGAATTTAAGTACTTCTTTCTAAGTTTAATGACAGCATAACAAAAGTAATAACCTGGTTGCTCATAGTTGAAACACATCTGCAAGAAGATAGTTTAGTTGTTTAATGTTTGAGTTTTTGAGTTCACCTACTATCAATAATTTGACCCTTATCTCATTGTATGGGTCAGTGGAGGACATAATGAAGTATGTCCTCTACTTGACGAACACCAAAGGGAAGGGTGCTTGCAAAGTCTCCTTTAGAGAGATGGTGAGGGTATAATCTGTAAGCAAAGATAATGGTAATATTGATGGTAATATTAATGGTAATATTGGCTGGGAGAAGCTTCTATGTTTTTCTACTTCTACTGGTCGTAGTAAGATGAAAATTAGGATGATTGTATTACAATGACATACTTATTTGCATTGCTTTCCAAAACACCTCTTTCCAATATTTTCTCTCTTCCAAGAGCAAAGTACCACCAAAGGTGGTAGGGAATACTTTTGTAGAATGGGCAACAAAGTTGATCCCAACTGTATAATGGAGAAAACAGAGTTTGGCAAAGTGGAATTCTTGAAGAGTTGCTAGTTTGTTTTAGTCTCCCTGCAATACAAAACGTATTCTAGTAGTGTAATACTTTGTTTCTTTTTCAATAATGTAACATACACATATCTTAAAATTATATAAAAATACACAATACTGGCAATAGTAAAAAAAACAGCGCCATCCTGGGTTTTGCATTGGCTGTTCCTACTCCTGCATTTAAAATGTTCCTGTTTGTATTAGCTCACAGAATAGTGTGCTAAAGGTCACATTCCAGCTCTCTTGTTGGAAAGTTTGATAGTATAATCCGTTTCAGGTAAGACTTTTTCATTACAATCTAGGCATGAGTCACACATGTTTGATCTTGCAAAGCACTGATAACTGTACAGCATTTGTAACTCAGAAGAAATTATTCTAACCTTTACAAAGTGACTTAGGGAGTTTATCTCTTTAAACTTTCAGTCACAACCCTGCTGTATAATATATAAAATTTATTTAACATACAGAAAATCCTTTTTAGTGTAAATATTATATATATGGGTTTGAGGAAGACATGCTGTACTGCAGTTTCTCTGTGAACGATCTGGAAGTATAGAGTCTAATACAATAGGGACATTGGAAGTTCATTGCTGTATAGATAGTCATTGACTTAGGACAGCTGCTTAATGACCATTTGAAGTTCCTATAGATCTACCTAAGCAGGAATTACAATCTGGAGTTGAAGTTCCAATGGTTGCTCTCCCCCACTGTGGTCATATGACCACACTTTGGGTGCTTTGCAATTGGGTCATATTTATGGCTGTTTGCAGCATTCCACAGTCACATAACTACACTTCAATGATTTTGACAAAAAAAAAAGCATTTACCTAGTGTTCAGTGAAGCAGCTCCCATAGTGAACCATTGGTTCCGTTAATAACTGTGATGTTTGCTTAACAGTTGTGGATTTATTTAATGATCACAGTGATTTGCTTAATGACCATTGCAAAAAAGTCATAAAATCAATCTTTATCACAAATTATGACCATGATGGGCAAGTTTCATTATAGTCGAAACTCAAGTACTACCTCTAGTAATTTTGGATGTCATTCTGTGATGCCACTCTATCAGTTTCTATCAGTTTTTGTTGGTACCTATTTTTTAAAGCTGGTAGAGACTTCATAGCAAAAGGAATACCGGTTGGTTCTGTCAGCAGCGACAGGTTCTGTTGGTATTCTATCGGTATTTGACATGGATGGGCTGATAAAGTATTTCAGTTTGGTTCAGCCCGATAGTAGACCACTGTCTTTGTGCTCCAGGAATGATGAATCATCAGCACAGAAAATGTCTTGAATGACTGTATAAAGGCATTTCATCCATGCATTCAACTAGAGAAAGTCAAAGAAAGAGTTTCCAATTGGTATCTGATATATATTCCTCCCTTCAGAATGAGGATGGCACATGCAAGCAAAGAACACATTGACTAGGATTGTTATAAAGACTTTGTCTTGTCATTCTGTGATGGAGTAATTGAATCAATTTCACAGATTTCCTTGGGCATCCATAATATCTCAGGATAATCCAAAGAGCTCCCTGTTTACAGTATCAAATGCCTTTGTCAGGACAATGAAGAGGGATGTTCTGCTTGATGCACTCCTCCTAGACTTCCTTCACAGCAAATGTTTGCTGAAATCCATTGTCACTCTGCACCTCTGGGAGGTTCCTTTTCGAGACAGGGAAAAGTCTATTCAGATCTTACTTGTGATGGACAGTAGTGAAATGTGTCTGTAGTTTCTGCAGTCAGATTTCCTTTGCTAAATTTTATAGAGAGCCATGGTGAGGGCATCACAGAAGCCATCAGGCATCTCCTCAGCAGACCAATATTTTCAATATTGAATATTTTGAATATTGAAGACCAATATTGCCCTGTTGTTCATTTGAAATATACGCAGCACACATGGTTCTATCACTTTATATATTTTGTACTCTCTCGCACTTTCCAGAATACATGAGTAAGGCATCTAGCTGTAAAGTAGATGCTTAAAGGACTGAAATTCTATTTACTTATAAATAAATATACCCTATGGAAGGGTAATGAGCTTATGACAGCTTAGCCTTTGTTTCTCTCCATTAATCATGGCTGATAGAGTTTTCATGTACAATATATTCATATATTTTATGCCCACTGCACCACAAATGCTTGCTAGTACAATTTATTTGAACTTATGAAATGATAAAAAGAACTGTTACTTACTTACTACCCAGGCTTAAATTCTGCGTCAAAACATTAAGACACAGGCATTTATCAATTAATTTTGGAGCAGTAAAAAATGGTTGTATGGCTTAGTTCATATATAACATTGTGTTACAGCTTTTATAAAAAAATCTGATAATCAGATTTTGTAAATCAAGCTATATATAACAAGAAGCTGCACAGTATTTTTTGCAAATCACAATTATTAGTTTCACATTAAACTAAATGAACTGGTATTTAATATAATGTGTGAAGCCAGACAACATTTCAGAGTGGGAATCTAGATTTCTAAGCATTCACAGTGAGCATGATACTACTGACATTTTTTTGCAGTAATATAGTCGTACAATCTGCATATTAAGACAGAATTTGATATTTGGATTTAATAGAGATTGTCCTGCAACCCAAATGTGGAAGAATAGAGTATATGATATAGAACCATTTCTGAATTTAACATGAGATAATTATTTTCACTTACTCACAGAACAACCAAAGGATGATAACTAAAATTTAGCTCTGTTGCCTCAAATGAGGCAAAGAGTGGGATGACTTATAGACTCTGACATTAAAGATCAGAGCAAACCTTTGTAATGATTCATGAGCTTTGGCTTTTCTTTCTTTCCCTACAAGCTCCTGTACTTCTAGATTTTCTATCCACATCAATGCAGTCTTTTACTGATGTTTAGTAATGAATGCCATTTTGTTTGCCTATCTGACTTTTTGTTAACTTTATATTTGTGTGTGCATATGCACACAAACTTTTCCAGGAATGACATAGTTTTTTTTAGTGTAGCTTTATTTGAAGAGAATTTATCACTAATATATTGCAGCTGTAGGAACTGCACAACCAATTAAAGAGAACAGGCATTGGCTCCTGCCAAATGAGGCAACCACATGTTGGATTTTGATTGGCCACCTCAGGGGAACAAAAGGTCACAAGGGGCATCTGTTTGCCATTTCCTTTAAAAATAGTTTGGTGTAAAGTAAAGGGTAAAGAGACAAGTTATCAAAATGTGGGTTTCTTCATCTAATGTCTTGTCCAGAAACTTGAGAAGATCAAGTAAAATATGAATCTTCCTACTGAGTAATATTAACTGGAATGATATCAACATGTATATAAGTACTTATAAGGTTTGCAGTTGTTCAGTATGACAATATGCATGTGAAGAAAATACATGTTAGTTCAGGTGAAATTACTTACCACTGCCACAGCATTACTTTAAAAAATTTTGGTACACTCTCCTGAAATTATATGTTGCAAACAAACGTGCCAACATTAGGAGGCAGTGGTTAAATGAGAATATGAATATAAAGAAGTTTAAGGTGGAAATTGAAAACAAATTTCTATCTGCTATCCTCTAGGCTATAGACTATATATTTGGCCAAATCTAGATTAAATGAAACATAAGAGGAAATTAACTTAAGATACTTCAAAATAAAAGCTGAATGAATAAGGATCAATGATAGCAAATTCTGGTTGCAAAATGAGCTGGATCCTTTGAAGAAGGGATTTAAAGGTTTATAAGAGCATGAAATAAGTGTTGTGAGTTGTTGTCAGACTTTAGGCAACTGTTTTGCAGCTTCTATATCCCTGACCCCCAAATGGAATGAATGAATGGCAAGCAAGTCCAAATTTTTGTCCCTACATTCTCTGGAGATATTTTGGAGGCCATAAAAATAATGCTAGACTTTGTATGATCTTGCATCTGTATCTTTCCATACTTTTAGTAACAGCAGTAATGTGTTTTGTTTCTACTAGCTGAATATATCAAATATAACTTATTTGTGGCACTCGTAAGATGTTTCATGACACCATTTCACAGCATCTCTTCATCAAAAAAATGTATTTTTTGGAGAAAAACTTTTTTGTATTTTTTTCTCCAATTTTTGTTCAATTGTATGAAAGAGAATTTGCTTTTGAAATAATTACAGAATAAGAAAATAAGAAATTCTTATTGATGGCATGTGGTGTCTTAATATTTACTTGCTAACAAATAACAAAGAGACAGTGCCCTGTTTATTTTAATGTATTAAAATTACAATCACATCCAAAGATGACATTTTTTTCAGGTTCTGTAGCCTTTCTAGTTTCCCAATATCAGTTAAATTCTAGGGGAAGACATTGTAAGGATTTTTTTCTGTTCAGATTTCTTCAGATTGAAAAATACAAGTAGTTAAAGTTTTGGGCAATTTTGTAACAGAAAACAATACTTTGAAAGCAAACTGAAGAACCATTAAGAGGAATAAGATTAAATAAATCCCTTTATCAGCATTACAACTAGATATATTGGACTAGAGGAATTCTGCTGATTGAATACCATACATATTTAAATTGACAAGGTTGAGAAACACTGTTTTAGACAATAAGTATAAAATATTTTTTGTTAGACCTTAAGATACCAACTTTACTGGCTTGGGTCCTGTGTCGCAACAAGCTCCACACTCCCACAAACACAGCAAGTGCTTGGTGAAATATTTCCAGATATTGAATTCTTTATTTCTCTTCAAGGATCAAAACTTTTACCTGTTATATTTTTGTGTGTCAGCTGTTATTAAATGGGCCATTATGAGAACTAAAAATAAAAACAGCTTCATTAACCATACTAGAATGACATATGAGGCTATATTTTATGGTGATTTAAAAACAGAGAAAAATCATTCGGAAATGCAGTGTCTTATAAAAATGATAATAATGCCAATTGAAATGGAAAATTTAAAATATAAAGTTAACACACAATTCTAGTATGTTTATCTTTTTTACAATAAAAACTCTCTGTAAGTAATTGTGAAAACAGTTTAGATTGTCACCATGGATTATTGTGAAATATAGTGAAAAACTGTGGAATAAACATGGGATTAGGGTTTGAATCCACTGACTTTTTGCTCCTTCTGTTGCTAATTTGGGTAATCTTGACATTACTTATTCTAAAATACCATCTTTAATATTTTTCCTATTGAAATCTTGAAGGAAATTTTCAGATGTAATCTCTTAAACTCTATATAGGACTGAATTTAGAACTATGAATTGGAGCCTTCTATAATCATATAATTATATTAATATGTTTTCATTTCATTCCACAATTAATTAATTTTGCTATTAAAGGAAGGACTGGCATTTACATGGAGATAAGCAGAGACTGCTTTCACAATAATTGCTACCAGAGGGACTATCACATTCCATTGGTGCACTTCTGTGGGGTTCTTTTAAGACATTTTGATAGGATAGATCTTCTATAGAATACTGCTATTGTTCTTTGATCAGCACATTTTAACCAAGATTCTTGTCTTAAGTACATTGTGCTTGATAAACTCCTGCCGAGCCTCATGTGTTTAATCTATGATCGAGCAAGATGAAATTGTATATTTGAAGCACAGATAACTCAGCAAGTGAACTGAACTAAACCAATATTCTAGCACAATGTTTCTCAGTC
Organism: Acrochordus granulatus; assembly: GCA_032468055.1. NCBI lineage: Eukaryota > Metazoa > Chordata > Lepidosauria > Squamata > Acrochordidae > Acrochordus > Acrochordus granulatus. The sequence goes on from JANHZU010001926.1 coordinate 192,943, forward strand.
TTGGCTTCTTTAAGACATGTGGACTTCAGCTGGAGAATAGTGTGAGTTGAAGTCCACGTAACTTAAAGTTGTCAAGGTTGAGAAACACTACTATAGCATAATCTTCCTTCATCAAGCTGCAGTTTCATATGCAAGGTTTATAAATAACTCCATGTGACCACACTGAACTTTCTTGTATGATACTTTTATCAGAGGAAGAAATAGAAAACACAAATCCTCATCAGGATAACCCATTGTTTATTTTAGTCTAGACATAACAAAATGAAATTACCAAACAGTAATTTATGAACTCACACTCACTTTGTGCTTTGTATAATACCAAAATGTACATTCACATAAATAAAAATGAAGGTTTTTTTGTTATAGTATAAGCAAAATCAGCACATATTATCTTTTTACTAAAATTTTAACCTTATATGCTTCACTGAAGATAAATGTATTGAATTTGTCAAAGAAATAAAGTTCCACATTTTTAAATGATCAGCTTTATTCTCTTTTGTTTCACCTATGTCCCATGAGCTGAGTACTGTACTTAGTTTTTTTCATTGTTAATTAATTTTGCAAGATGTTTTGATTTTTGCAGAAATAGCAAAGGGAAGAAAGAATCCTGGTAAATTTGGAGGAATAAATTCAAATACTTATATTTAAAAATAATAAAGCCATTTTTTTATTAGCGACAAAACGCTAATAGCAATCTGTCACTTGAATAGTAGCTTGAGTCTTTTGGATGTGATTCTAATTTTAATATATTAAGATAAACAGAATGATGGCTTGCTTCTACTTTATTGCATTCTTGGTTCAGAATGTCAGCTTTTGTATTTTGGGGAGCAAGGATTTTTAACATCTATACAGATACAGTGGAACCTTGGATTGCGAGCACCTCGGTGCATGAAAATTTTGCAAGATGAGCAAAAATTTTTAATAAAATTTATTTCAGTTGATGAACGCCAACTTGCAAGACGAGCACCACGTGATGAGCTTGCACATGAAATCTCACAACAGAGCCAACGTTTCTCCTCTCTTGCTATGTAAACAGTGTAAATTAAAGGCATTCAAGCGAAGGAACTCCCGAGACCCGGACTCCGGATTCTCCCTCCAGGCAATCCCCTCCCCCTCCTCTCCTCCCTCTGTCTCCCTCACGGCAGCCAAGACTGTTCCCAAAGCATGAACGTGCACACGCACACAAAAACACACAAACCCTTGTCACCTGGCACCATCCAGCCCACCCTTGCTGCCTATCTCTTCTCCCCAATCATGGCACGGAGTCAGGTTAAGACAAGAAACATTTCCAAACCCTCAGGAAAGACCCCCGGAAAGACATTGCTGAAGGAAAAGGGAGAAGGCCCTTTTGCCGAAGCAGCGGCTGCAGCGGATCCTCCAAGCCAGCAAGGGGTGCTGGACAGCAGCTGGCCTAGCAGCAGCCAAGGCCAGAATCTGCCTCAAAGCAGATCCGTAAGTGCTGGTTAGTTTGTTCTATTTCTGCTTTATATCGTGTTACTTGTTTCAGATGTTAGGGACAATAATTTCTACATAAAATTCTAGTGAAAATGATTTTTTTTTGGAAGCGCGGAAAGGATCGTCCAACTTACCATTGTTTCCTATGGGAAACCTCATTTTGGTTTAAGAGTATTTTAGACTAAGAGCGTTCTTCCGGAACAGATTAGTCTCGCAATCCAAGGTTCCACTGTATACAGATAGAGTATATAGATATATAAACACACATGCATGCACATAAATACATGTGCATGTCTTATATTAAATAAGATATGTGTGAATCACACACGTACACTTTCTCTTATAAGGTACATTTCAAAATTGTACATTTGAATGCTTCTTTTATAAAGGTAACAATAGTGGAATTAAAATCTAGTTAATTCTCCACTTTCTGAAAGTACTATTCATTTGGAATTTGCCTTAATAATCATAATATAATTTATTTCTCTGATTCTTACTTCTGGATTGACATAATCAAGCAAGGATAGTCAGATTGCCTAGAGATAAAGGCAGGGTGTGTATGCTGGATTCAGGAACATAGTTAAAACTATGTTTCACAGTTCAATACATTTTAACTTGAAAAGGAACCAATAGATTTTTCATTAGATTTTCAAAACCATTTCTGGACCTTAAACACATATAGCAGATTTATTTTCAAAGGGCCTTTTCTTGTTGGTGGTAGTAATGTATATAATACTGAAGTAAATGTTATAAAAGAAAATTTACAGCAAAATGCTGTGAGATTTTTGAGAAATAAATCCTGTCAAATACATTAAAGAAGTACAGTTTTTGACTATCATTTTCAATGAATCAATATATATATTTGTAATTAAATAACAGTCAAAGAGAATCTGTTCCTTTGACATATTTTTATAGTTACAAAATTGATTGCTGTCCCAAAGAGCTACATACCTTTAATAATATTAATGTCTAGGTAGCTAAGTACTCTTAATAATATTAAACAATATGCAGTAAATATGCAAAGAACGACAATACTGTTGTTCAGTCACTCAGTTGTGTCTGACTCTTTGTGACCCCATGGACTGCAGCATGCCAGGACTCCACAGTCTCCCAGACTCTGCTCAAATCCATGCCTATCACATCTACAATGCAATCCAACCATCTCATCCTCTGCCGTCCCTCTCTCCTTTTGCCTTCAATCTTTCCCAGAATCCCAGTCTTTTCCAATGAGGCCTCTCTTCGCACTAGGTGTAAATGTATTTGAGCTTCAGCTTCAGTATCTATTCTTTCAATGAACAAACAGGGTTAATTTCCTTTAGGATTCACTGGTTTGATCTCCTTGCAGTACAAGGACCCCCAAGAGTCTTCTCCAGCACCACAGTTCAAAGGCATCAATTTTTCATCACTCAATTCTCACTTTACTTCTGAGAAAATCATAGCTTTGACTACAAAGACCTTTGACGGTAAGGTGAAGGTCACTGCTTTTTGATGTGTCGAGGTCTGTCATAGTTTTCCTCCCAATTTCATTGCTGCAATCACCATCTGCAGTGCTCTTGGACCCCAGGAAAATAAAATCTATCACTGCTTCCTTTTTTCTCTTTCTATTTGCCAGGATGCCGTGAACTTACGTTTTTATATGTTGAGTTTATGTTGATCAGCATACAAGTTTCTCAGGCGACAGGTAAGGTGGTCTAATATTTCCATCTCTTTAAGAATATGTTACAGTTTGTTGTGATCCACACAATCAAAGGCTTTAACAAAGTCAACGAAGCAGATGTTTTTC
>JANHZU010001927.1:10241-22014 GCA_032468055.1 Acrochordus granulatus
GGAGTATCTGCCATGCACGTTCTTTTGGTCACGTAGCCATTTCAGAAACAGTACAGTAGTTGAAACATTAGTTTGCAAACATTACAGTAGTTCTTTAGTCACAACAGCAACAAAAGGCAGTTATAACATCTAGAAAACCACAGGTTCCCCACTCCACTAACGGGGGATTTTCTTTCTTTTCTTCCATTGTTTTTCAATGATTTCACTAAGATCATTTAAGTCCTTGCACAAACAAAGATATTAGACCATTAAACTGAATGCTTTGCTCTCTTAGCCAAATAGCCATAACAAATAAGCCCTCATGATCTTTCTAAGCAACCTCCTCTTCTGTGTCTCATGAGAACTTCAGGAATAACCAAGGCCAGTGTCTCAAACTGACTTGGATATACTGAAGTTGAACTGTGATCACTTCAGCAATCTAAGTAGCTATTCCTTAGTTTTGAAACTCTAATTGAGCAGGCCCTGCCTTACTGCTAGGCAAAGTAAGGAAGATATTGGGGAGATTTTAAATTTCCTTGTTTAGTTTGCCTGGCCTTCTTATGATGGAATGGAGATGGAGACATTTTGTTCACTGGCAGCAAAATATCTTGCTTCAAGCATGGCACGTCTTCATAATCAACATGATCATTTAGAAACAAAGGTTTCATTTATGCAATGGTGGTTTTAGTACTGTTGGGATATTTTTCTTAGATGTTTACAATAAATTTAAATTTAAGATTGCATAGGCAGTAATAAATAGGCAGTAGTAATGTCATTTTGTAAAACTGGCTTCTCCACCGGAAACAATAGAGACAGAGCCTAGCAAAACCCATGTAAAGGAAGATATATATTTTACGCATAGAAAAACATATCTATTCTAGCTCTAGATAGAGAGACATTTGTTGCTCTGTAAAATAAGGAGGTATCTGCTTTTACTCCATTATAATAAAATTAAAAATGCTGATATTATCTTATGGAACTTAAGTTTTGCCATTATTTTTTTCTGATAATATAATGGTACTGGGAACAACGAAGTGAGAGGCACAATTGTAAATACAGTTGAGAGGCAAAAAGCTTCAGTCCCTGTATTCAGTCCCATCATGCCCTCAGTTAAGCTATTTTTAAATGTAAGAGAAGAAACATTCTTGCAATAACACATAACAATGCATGTTTGTGCTAGTTGGAAATGGATGTTTAAATTATGGAAAACTCAACTTTTGAATCCTATAGCTTCTTTTTTTAACTAACTGTGTTGGGGCATGGAGTGGGGGAATCAGATATGTTCTCCATTACCCATCTTCCCTGTAACTAAAGCACTGCATTCTGTAAGATAAAGATAGTCTGCTGTGACTAATTCAGGTGGGTTTGCTCATGTGGGCAGAGAATTTAGAAAATATAGGCAGTTATTGGAAATTCGTGAGATATGTACTGATTTGCTGGAAGAGAAGGACTGCTTGGATTTTTAATCAAGATACTGCAACATTCAGGAAGGTGGGTTCAGGTTTTAAAATATACCATTTAGTTTGTCTTTTTTCTTTTAAAATAATTGCTCAGGGATAAAGCTGGCAACACAGAACATGAATTCTACACATCTAATGCATCTTTTTCTAGTCAGTCAAGGTGCTGTGTTGGAGGCATAAGTCCCTTTTTTGTATTGGTTGCCTAAATAATCACATTGAACTCAAGCAAACCTAAATAACTATTCTACATTAATTGCTGTTCCATCATGTGAGCAGCAAGAGGCAGTCCTAATTAAAGTTTTGTTAGAAATGCCAAGGAGTAGTGACATGAAAAAGATTGGTGGAAATACATAAATGGCCCTCTGAAATTCTATATATGCTGCAAGTCAACTGGTGTAATTAGAATTCAAATTCCAAAAGAGCTATTCTGAATTACCCAGGATTAAACAAGGTAGCAGAGTTCCAACTCTCTGAAAAAGGAACTATAGTATGCAAGCATTAGAAAACACAATATAACCTGCACATTTTGAATCTTCTGTCTAAGTGGGTTATTCTGGTGGGTTTTCTTAAAGAGAAAAGTGTAAAATGAATCTTAGGAAAACAGTATTCGGCGATTAGCCATAGGATGATAATCATACTTGCAGAAGTTGAGAGGCTGGGATAATTGTGTGCCAGAATTTATTCAGATCCCATATGGTATTAAGGCATATGATAATGGATTTTTGTTTTTCCAGGATCAGTCACAGTTCGGGGCAGGACACTGATTGAATTACATAGAGGGTTTTTTTAATCTCTCCATTAGCATTTTGAGATAGGTAGATGATTTGGAGTTGCATATTTGAGGGACTGGTGAGTAGAAACAGTAGCAGGGTGGTAGTCCCTCAAACTCAATCTAATAGCAACAGCGTCTGGGCCCTCATTTAATAGGGACAGGACTGAAAAGTAGAAATCTGAAACATGTGGGAGAGGTTGTAATATCCCATCTTCCTGGCTAGATAGGGTTTCAGTTTAGTCTCCACTAATACAATAAATGGTTAGTGTTTGTGAAAAGATTAATCAGAAAATGACTTACTATGAACACAGCGATAACGACCATGGGAGCTATTAGACAGGCAGCCAAAATCAATTTTGTTGTGTGAATTGGTCCTAAAGGCCCAGAGCTCTTATGTTGCCAACTGCTAGAAGCATTTACGATCTGTTTTAAATCCGGATTTCTTTTTTTTTAACTCCTCTTTGGGGCTGATCCCAGCAGATTTTATGTTTGTGTTGAATGAGAGTTTGGCAAAATTGACAGATGCAAAGCTGAGCTGTCTTCTAGAAATAGGAAATCTATTGCATGTGGGATGGAGGAAGGAGCTCTTCTCTCTGATGATTCGTCCCAAGAGCTTCATGCTTCTAATGTCTAAATCAGATGAGAATGAGTGGAAAAGGGCAAAAGGGAGGGAGGGAGGTCCGTTATCCTTATGCTTTTTGACAGAGAAAGACCTTCTGGTTCTTTGTCAAGGGCAAAGGTGCCTGACTTGCCATTGTTATGATGGGTGTACATAAAACACATTTTTATTCAGACTAGTACTAGAAGCCTCATTAAAAAAATCATGAACTCATTGTTGCCAAAGAGACTTTTGTTAGAAACAAGCTATTTTTTTTAAAAGGCCAGCTGATGAGAAACGATCCTACTGCAAGGATCATTTGTATGGATAAATCTGTTTTCCAAGAAACTTATCCCTACTGATGAATGCCGCATTTGATCCTTATGGAAAGTAATTCCTGTATCATATTCAAACTCACATCTGTTAATGCTGACTTTTTAATCAGAATAATGATCAATAAATTTCTATCCCTTATAGTTCCCTTTCTGGGCACTGAAAACTTTTCAGTACTTTTCCCTAGTTAGGTCCACCTGTCCCATGATTTCTTCAGGTCTGTATTGTTGTAGTTTGCTCCTCTCTGCTTTCTTTTCCTTCAAGAGGCATCTATTGCTTTCCCCGGTCTGTCATAAAGCTTCAAATCCTTCACCCAGGGAGAGATTACAGAAGATGTTGATCACAGCCAATAACCACAAAGAACGTTGGCATTTCACAGAACTTGTAAAATGGAATGCCACATTTGTCAGTCTATGGTATCTTTCTATTAAACCACAAAGTCTATGAACCCCAACCTTTTGGAATAGATAGACTTATTTGAAATATTTGTCCCATATGATTGTATAAACATATTGAAAGAAATAAATAACATCTCCAATGGAACTATTGTTTCTTTAAATTTCCTTGTTCTCTGTCTGTCCAACCTGTTCTTGGTATTAACCAGTGATTAACTTATACCTAAAGTGGCTATATCTGCAATCCATTCATCTTGTAAACTCTGACAAAATTAAGAATTGAGCTAATATCATATGATAAAGAAAAATACAGACATCAAAAAACAGGTTTATATATTAATTCATTTGCATATGTAGACGCCAAAGAGTAGAGCATTGGGAACGTGAGTTTGTTCTCCTGAGCTTTCGTGATTCATGATTGAATCCATCATCCAAGGATAAGAATATGCGAGCCATCTTACAACCATGAGTTATTTATGTATCCATTGAGCATGTTCCCCTCCTCAATGATAAATTAAATGCTGGTAATGATCTGCATATTCAATTGTTAATGATCCTAGCTGGTGGCAATAAAGTCCCATTGTGAGTCCTTTAATACTAGAGTTTAATTCCTATCTTCCAATCTGTGCTTGGCTGTGCTTATGACACTCCAACCTGTGTAATTTTTTTGCCTCCAGCCACGCAGGAATAATATTAGTTGAGTCATCAGTGCATTTTCTAGCAGAGTTACATGGGAGAAGAATTGAACCAGATAAGAACATGGTTTCCTTCGACGTCACCTCTCTCTTCACATCTATCCCTCATCAATTACCCAAGAAAATAATTAGAACAAAATTAGATGAGGCATAAGATGAATTAACCTAAAAAGTATCACATTTTACAACTCTTACAATGTTGTCAAAAACATTTTTTACCTTCAGAGGAGAGATGTACGAACAGGTGAAGGGAACTCCCATGGATTCCCCAATTTCAGGGATAATTTCAGAACTGGTCCTACAAGAAGTAGAAAAATAAGTCTTCCCGACCTATGAACTGACCTTCTGGTGCCGTTGTGTGAATGACACTTTGTGATCATAAAGAGAGACAAGGTACAAGACTTCCACAACACAGTTAACTTGGTTTACCCAGAGATAAATTTCACCAGAGAGGAGAAAATAGAACACAAGCTCCCTTTCCTAGATGTACTGGTCAGGAGAGAAGCAGATGGCATTTTTAAACATCATTTAAAAATCAGCACCATCCAAATCCTTGACTTCAACATCAATCACCGTTTAATCCAAAATAGGAGTTGTGTAAAGACACATATAAGGGAGATTGAAAACCTATTACAGCACACAAGAGGCAAAGACACTAAAAGCACAATACCAGTGGAACTACTTTTAAAAAAAACCAGCTATCCATGATCTTTTTGAGACACAATCAAGGCAAGCAAGACAATCACAAAGAAAAGACAAAAATTAAGTTCTGGTATGTACTATCATATATCAGAGGTATATCAGAAGCCACCTGAGCACATTGCTTGTGAGTTACAAGTAGGCATCACCCACTGCCCCACGACTACAATACAGGAAGAGATCATGAGATGCAAAGACTATCTGGACCCACTGAAAAGATCGAGAGTTGTCTACTGAATCTCATGTGCCAGTTTCCATTATTACTACATTGGCCAAATGGGATGAAGACTGGGCTCAAGGATACGGGAACATAAAGCAACCATCCAAAGACAAAACCCTTTATTGCCAGTGGCCATGCATTGCCTTGAACAAGGACACAAGTTGAACTTTGCAGCCACAACAAATCTTGGCTGAGTAGACAACCAGACCACAGTCTATTAACAGATGTGTGGAGTTTCCAAAAGCATATCAAACCCTACGTGGCTGGAAGTGAAACACTACACAGGCTGGGGTGACATAAACACAGCTAAACATTGGTGGGGAGATAGGAATTAGACTTTAGCATTAGAGAACTCACAATGGGACTTTACTGCCACCAGCTAGGATCGTTAACAACTGAATATGCAGATCATTATCAGCATTTAACTCATCATTAAGAGGCGGGGGAACATGGTCAATGGATATATAAATGTTTGTAACATGGTTCACACATCCTTGTCCTCTGATGATGGATCCAAGCACAGATGAACGCTTAGGAGAACAAACTTACATTCACAATGCTTGACTCTTCAGCATTTACACATGTTCCTGGGATACAAATATTTGCATTCATTTATCTACATATGCACAAGCCCATGCATACATATGCACGCCCATGTACATATACATCAATTGCTTATAGATATCTTAGATGAGTCTTTTTAAGATTATTTTTAGATTGCATGTTTATTCTTCTCAACATGCACCTCTATTATGCAAAAATCTTTCTAATAATAGATAGATGCTCTTCAAAAATGTTATGATTATGAACATGGTTAGAGTAAAATTCTATCCAATTTAGCATAGCATATCACCTGTTTTCAAAGATGGAAACTAATTTATTGGAAATAGGGAAATTAAATGGGATTCAGTTGCAGCCTTCTGAATTTAAGCACTGCATTTCATCATCATTACCCCAATGCAGAATCAGTAAATTGTTTATAAGAGAACCATTGTTGTGACAAGTAGAATTTCCCTATTTAAATTTGAATCAGATATGTTGTAGCCTTTGTTAGAGGCATAAAAATAATTGCAGGGGCAGCCCTATGTGTCTGAGTCCACAAGAGAGGACCAAATCTTCTCTGTGTTACAAAGGTTTGGCTCATTCCTACCACCAACAATTCTAGCGCTGAAGCTTAAAATAAAACTGACAAGCGATTTATTTCCCCCTTCTCTTTCAGACTTGTTTTATGGTAGCTCTGCAGTGCAGAAACTGCATTCAATACTTATTAGCAAATGCAGGAAAATCTTTCCTGCCAGCACAATCTTTCCTACATGCTACGAAGGAAGGAAGTACAGTATATAGACTTTTTTTTATGTGTCTGTTTTTATTACCTTGTCAAACAGTAGCCATTTTCACATGTTGCCAATGCTATAAATAGGCAGAAAATGATTATACATAATAACTGTGGCATCTTTTGGATTGGTGGTCTTTTCCTGAATATTGCAAACTTATCAGTATGCTGGGAAAAAACTCTTGGGGAAAACCTGCCCTTTGCAAACTGGCTGCCATGGAGATCTAAGTTTAATCTTTCCCAAGAATGCATGCTCATTTTGTCCTTTTTCTGAGCAGATAGATACCTTTGTCAGCTTCAGTTGCCCATGCTTTTTTACTTTTTCAAAAAGCTGATGAAGCTCCTTTAGGGCTCAGGTGCATTCTTGGAAATAAAGGTGAGGTTGAAGGTTGAGAGCTAGATTTTTAGACTACTAGCTTTTCAGAGGCAAAATGAAAAGTAACTTCTTAAATGTACACAGTTTGAAAGGAATGAAGGGAACCTGGCCAATGCCAGGGAGAAATCTGAAGCCCATTGATACCTTGGAATTGATTTTGGTTACAAAGGTAAGGGTTCTGAGAAATGCTCATATGTTCAGCAACAAATTACCGCAATAAAAATGACCAAAAACAAACAAACAAACAAACCCCACACACTTAAGGGTTCACTGTAGAGATGTCTTGGGTCATTCCCTTGAGAGTGGTACATATGAGCTTTACAGCAAAAGTTTGGAATTGGCTTCAAAACATGTTTACATCATGAATATTTAACAGCTAATTCACAATTCTTATGTTGTGTTCTCACCTAGATTTCACAGATTCTCTAAAGTTTGTTCCTGGCTAAAAACATTCCTGAAGATAAAATCTCTGAGATAGTTTTTGTGGTGGGGGGCAGAAGGGAGGACATTGTATAGTATTAAATTTCATGAACCAAAACAGGAACATCAAAAATCCTGGAACATATTTTTGGAAAAGTATTTTTCTCCCACAAATTGAATTTTAATGATTCTGGGAATAATTTTTTTTCAAAGAAATCCATATAAATGATCTTTTATTTGAAAAACTGCCTAAGTTTTTTCCCCCTTTCTTTTACCCCAATAAATTAATATTGGCAGTTACAGTGAACAACCTTATAGCAAAAAAAAAGATGCTCTGGATTATTTTTTTGGGAGGGGGTGTCGGACAATATACAAAGAAATCTGTCAATGATAAGTAGCAAAAACTTGAGGAAAGAGGGCCTTATTTGCTAATGTGCACCTGACTGGTTCCACAAGAGCTGTTATGATGTAGATTTACTGCTATGTAATTTCTCAGGATGGATTTTACCTTATGTCTTGCTGATGAAACCTTCAGTAAAGCCATCATTATTCAAAGATATGGGTGGAGATAAGAGGAAGAACTGTAGGTTTTCTTCTCCATTTCTATCTGTAAGATAAGGGCAGCTTTTTAGGAGAAAGAAATAGTCTCGCGATTGTAGAATCTTTGTATAACACAGTCAAAATATGTTTTGAATTCTTATTTAATGAGAAGAATATGAAGTGCTAATCCCTCTCCAATTCCCTAGAAAAAGGTAGTCCAAAGATTGTTTTAGGTTCTCCAGAGGTTGTTGAACTATATCTTCAGGAATCCCTTGGTATTGACCATGCTGGCTGGGGGCTACTAGGAATTCTTGCGAACAGGTCTGGAGGATTGCATCCTGCATCCCCATGAAATGATTATGCTGCAATTATCCTGCCTTATTCACAGAATGCCAGAAAAACTGATTTTGCCTTCATTTTCTCACCGTCCTCTTTTCCCGCTATTTCTTGTGTCATTTTTTTTCAGACAAAGGAGAAAAATAAAATTTCTGCACAATACCTTTAAAGTATTAGTAGAAGCATTTATGATTATAAATGTATACGAAGCATCTTTTATGGTGATTCTTAAGATTAAGCCTGTATGTAATAATTTGGAAAATAAGTTTCTTAAATGGAAAATCTTTAACAATATTTGGATTATTTAATTGTTTTTGCATAACTAACAAAGCACAAACAAATAGGCTTTTCTAGATATTCTTTCCAACTTTTGTTTCAGTTTGTTTTCTTGGGTCTGAAATAAATTCAAAATTATCGCTGTTGGCAATTATGAACTAATATCTCTTTATTTTTTAGATAATTGAGGCATATCTGGATGATGCCAAAAATCAAAACAGTCATTCTTGTATTTTGTGCAATCTCCATGGTTACTTTTTCAGCATCTTGAAACTGGCCTGCAATATTGCAAAAAAAAAAAAAGGAAAGGAAAAAAAAAGAACGTTCCAAGCTTCATTGAATAAATCTAAGGTAATAATTGCTTAGAAATGCCTTTGAGATCCAGGAGACCCAGGAAAAACAGGATTTAAATTTAGTAAACAAATAATAAATATTTGGAAAATGCAAGGAAATAAATTTAACCCTTTTGACCTTGAGCGTGATGCCAATGTTTTGCGTGAAGTCCCTTTTGCCTAACATTTCTTAACGAAATGTTACATTCTGCATCTGTCAGATACATTTTATCTGACCTTCTTCCTAATCTTTTTGTTCAAAAGAGCCATCATTCTCTCCCTCAGTATCCTTATTTTGCAACCTATAACTGTGGCTGCAGCTCTTGGAAAAAACAGCTAGATGGAAAACTAGGATGTTATGATATGACCACTGTCTTCAGTGGAAATCTATATATGGAAGCATTTCTGGACAACCCTCTTATTAACACTCAGTTTTGTTGTAGAACGATCACAAGCATTGAGTGTATATTGAAGACATCAGCCAGGCTGTGAAACATTTTTTCTACTGACCTGTGTGGAGTGCATGGAGATTTCTGTTATTCATAGAGCTGTTGTTACTCACAAGACTGCATACTGACTGATAATTTTTTTAATCCCCTCTGTTGTCTAGTCAGAGGAGACAGATGATTGGGTCCTCAACTTCTTTTCAGTATTCCGGGGTTACACAGCAGAGTTGAAATGCCCCCATATACAGAGCTTCTATGCATGCTAAAGGACCAAGTTCCCCCACAGGGAAAAAGTCCATTTGGATGCTCTTGGACAATATGGTTGAAAGGCAGCTAGAACTGTCAACAGGTACTTGCAGGAAGTTAATAATTCAGGCTAGGAAAATAATTTTAGAAGATAACCCTTTTCTGAATGTTAGCAGATAAAACTCTTAAATACTCACTTTAAGATATGTGGGGAAAACCTGGCTATCTTTAATAGATATTTGAATACAGATGAGTATTATTTTAGTGCTAAGTTGTAATTCATTTGCAAGCGTATTTAAATTCTCTGTCAATCACTCTATTGGATGCTGTTAGTCCTACTGAAAGATTCAAGACTAACGGGATCATTACTATATAGGTGTCTCACCTGAGTCTGTTCACACTATTGGCTTGAAGTGGTCTGAATGTGAAAAATATTCCATGATCAGGTGATTTTGGATGGTCAGTGCTTGAGCTGAAAAGCACATCATTGCACAGGCTGATGGGATATGCTGTGTCAGGCTATTAGCAGTGGCAGCAGAGAGGTTGAAAAGAACAGAAAGTCCTGGAAAAATGGTGGAAGTCAGCTGCAAAAGGGAGGTAGGAATGACATGCACCAGCCTTGTCCTACTCAGTTTTATCTAAAATATAGAGTAACTCAAATGTTCCAGGTTTTGTGACTCTGGTTGACCTGCTGAGGTGAATCAGCAAAACCTCTAGAAAGTGATGATTTCTCATTGTTTTATGCATACCCTGGCCTCCATCCATCACTGAGTCTGGCATGAAATTTGTTTTCCCCAGTTGCTGATCCATATCCTGTCTCTGTTGTCAGATTCTGTTGGCCTGGGAATTGAATGTACTCTTAATGAATAATGATCACGATATTGCTGTTCTAATGCTATATTTCATAGCTGAAAATATACGGCTGAACATTGTACATTCAATTTTGTCTATTTTAATTACCATAAATATTTGGTTGCATTCTCTTAGATGTATGAAATTTCATGGTAAATAGTGCTATTTGTTAATTGGCTGAGAAATATCTAATTAAATAAAATATTGTATGTATTTAATGGGATTATATAGAACACAGTTTTCTTAAGACTTAATGAATGCAGCTCATATTTATCAATTAACTTTAATGTCACTCCCTCTTTGAAGGATATGTATTCTTAGATAATTTAAAGCTTATTTCAAAAGAAAGTCATACTGGATTTGTAGGGAGAGGAACATTTTTTTTGCGGCACTATCTGTATCTGTTCATGTATAGGCAAATAAAAACTATTTTTTAAAATTTAGAAAAGTATTTAAGTGTTTTGGACACAGCTTTTCATAATTTAGACTTTAGAAAACATTTTTCTAAACACTTGAATACACATGCAGAGACTAATGCTGTAGTTTTTCAATAAGTCCCAGAAATCATCCAGGAAATTTAATATGCAATCAGATATTAATTTTTAATAGAGTTCTATTTTCTTTGTACAATTTATGAAAAGTGGAAAATATCTATGGCCAAAAGTGTCATTTATTTGACTGTAGAATAGCGACCATACATTGTTTAAACACTTCACTGACTCACCAGAAAAGTACGTAATAGATGCACACACTCACATGGATAGCTTGGACTTTTGTCCCACTTCATATCTGATTCTAAGTGCCATGTTTCTAAGCACATTTTTTTTAGAACAGTCCTCTAAAATCCAAATATCTTAACCCAGATCTTAATAAATTTTTGGAAGCCCATAAGAGAAAAAGCCATTTTCACCTCTGGTGACAGCTATATCATAGAAAGGGAGACTACAAGAATGCTTTCATACTGATACACCCAACTGTTATCAATATAGTAAAGTGCAAATGGCTCCTCCTTCAGAAAACCTTCACAAGGGGCAATTTTCTAGCTTACTACATTGAAAAACCAGGAGGATAAATGTTGCTTCCCTCAATTGCTTAGATACAGGAGTCTCGTTTGAAGGTGGGGGACTTGCTAGAATTCTTGCACTGTAACATCAATCCCTCTGTCACCAAATCTGATCTACTTCTGTTTTCCTGGTGGAAGAGATGATATCTCAAATATTTGTATATGCATGTGAAAATGTAAGTAGATTAATGGGGACCTCCTTTGGAGGGAAAATTACGACAGAGCAGCAATGGAACAGTGAGTCGGCGCCCAGCGCGGGGGTGGAGCAGGAGTCTCAGAGGATGCCCTGGATATGAACATCACCAGCCAGCCAAGGGGGGCAGGGTAAAAATAAAGAAATGTATAATCTCTAATCTATGTAAGCCGCCAAGAGTCTCCAGAAATTGGCGGCATAGAAATGTG
>JANHZU010001927.1:40283-51874 GCA_032468055.1 Acrochordus granulatus
GTTATGGTGATGAGTTCATTAAGTTGTTGGGATCTGCATCATTAACAGTTTTTCTAGAAAGATTCTGAAAATATAATTCTTTTCCATGATACTGTGTTACAATGAGATAAAAGAAATATTATACTATAGTAAAGCATGACATAAAATTATTCCTTTCATTACAGGAAGTCCAGGACAGTGCAGTAGAAGTAGTATGTTTTGCACAGTTGTATCTAATGCTAAATTTCTGTAATGATTTTAGAGAGTAGCAGATCTGGATATGAATAGTACATGGAGATAAATGTACAGAAGGAATGAATGCATGATGTAATACTATTAATCATACAGAATGATCTATAGGTTTTCCAGGGGGAGGATTCATGAACATGGCTCATGTTTTTAGAAGGAATATCTCTTTCACTTACTTTTTCTCACAAGGAATGTTAATGTCTTATTTGGGGGAATATGAAAATATATGTCACTATTTTCAATTATTGTCATTAGTATTTTAAAAGGGTATTATTACTTAATAATGTAGCATTAATATAAGGGCTGTTCTGTATTTCACAAAAGGTTTTGTTTGAAATGAAATTTGTTGTCTTATACTGAAAATATGTATCAATTGCAGTAATGGTTCTGTTTTGTTTAATTATTTTTAATCATTATTTTTAAAAAATCACTACCATGTGTTTTTTCATTATGCCTGTAGACAGTTGATATACACAAAGAAAAAGTGGCTAGAAGAGAAATCGGCATCTTGACTACAAACAAAAACACTTCAAGAACTCATAAAATCATTGCACCAGCCAACTTGGAGCGACCTGTTCGTTATATCAGGAAACCTATTGATTATACAATTCTTGATGATATTGGACATGGGGTAAAGGTAAGTGGTGAGATGAAATAATTCAAATATATTGATCTGCCTGTTATTTTAAGAATGCAAAAGTGTTTGTGTGGACAGGTTCCTTGCATTCTCCAATTAATGGCATGGTTTGCTTACCTTTTAGTGATCCTGTACTGTATTGGTCTTTGTCCTTCAATAAGCAAAAAAAAAAAAGAATTCATTTGGTGCCCTTATTGATTTTGATTTAGTTATCAAACAATACTGACAATGTAATATTTTCCCTTTTCTGTTTGCTTGTGAACTAAACTCATATTACAATACCATTGTAAGCATGACATTAATCTTTTCCTAGATCAACTCTATTTATTTATATTTATTATATGGATTTGTCTGCTGGATTCTCTTTATTGTAGATTCAGTTAATTCCTGACTTGCATAATAAGCAAAATTATGGGTATGTGGCTCAAACAACACATATAGTATTTTTGGATATATGACTTCACTGGGTATGTGGCTCAAACAACACATATAGTATGATTTAAGTGTTGCTAAATTACAGGGAGAATTACATACTTAGTTTGTATGCACGCACAATGTAACCACACATTTAATTGCATGTGTAAAGTTTGTTCATTTTCTTGCATGCCTTTTCTGCAATCTTGAAATATATGAAGTAATTAAAAGTTGTGAAAATATCAGAGAGACGAGAAAAGGTAACGTGAAAAAGAACAATTTACAACAGCTGCAGCATTTTCAGTCAGCAAAATGACAATAGTATGAAGTGGTATTCTCCAGAAGTTTCTGGAGAATTATTTAAGTTGCAAAGAAATGCATTTCTTTGTGTGGTTCTTCTTGAACTAGATGTATTGTTTATTCACAATCCAAAATATAGTGATACAAGTTCTTCAATGAAGTATGTTAAATTTGAAATACATTTAAACCCATCATTCTTCAATGAAAACATGTACTGTTATATAAAACTAATCTGAAAGTGTATAATGACTTATGAAATTCTAATTTTAAACATTAGTGAATTTTCTAAAAATTGCATGCATATGGCAATCCTATTGTGAAGATAATGCATAGAATAAACTTTACTTATTTTTCTTATGGTTAACGCATGTTTAGGTTTTATAAAGAAATATAGAGTTTCTGTAGCACTTGACATATTTACATTTGGATTGAGAAACAACACAGCACCTTTGATTGATAGGATAGCATCTTTGGTTCTGTTTTTTTTCAATATAGCCATCCTGGAGACAAACAGCAATATAAAATATATCTATGTTTGCAGTATCTGAAAGAAAATATTTAAAATACAAGTTTAATTTGTAAGGACAACAACAACAAAAATACATTGCCATGTTATGTTAAACTCCTCCTTCCTAAATAGTCAGAATAGGTTTTGACAGTGCCCTGCTTTACTTGTGCAAGGCCAATCAGATTTTAAACAAGTTGTGTCTGATCTATAAGTTACTTGTGATACCTGCAGTCCCTGTCCTGTGGAGACCTAACCCACTGTTTGAGAATCCTGGTTCAGGGAGCTGCTGAGAGAGATGTATGCTTCAAATATTTAAATCTGAAGTGCTTCAAAGTGCTATTTGCAGTTTTTTTATAATCAAATGAAGCTAACTAAAGGATTATAATTTGACAGTAAGTTTGTAAGTGAATCTATGTGAATCTATACATGGGCAGGGGTATGTAGTTCATCAGAATCTTTAATAGATTTAGCAGTGGAAGAATGGATAAATAGCAAATCCATTATAGTTGAATAAATCCTTCAAAAGAGGTACTTCATAAAATATGGAACCAAGTATAAAGAACCTCTTTTTGATTTATTAAAACAGCTGTGTCCTTTTATATACTTGTATAGTTGCCTCAAAAGCTGTTCTCAGCTACCTGTGCCTGTGTGTGCATGCAAGCCAAAAAGCAAAGGGAAATGGCTTAGTATGTGCAGATATATAGAGATTGCTGGCACAACTTTTATAGTAGGTGTGTGAACCACTGTTTTAATGATCCAAAGAGAACTTTGTTTCTGCATGGACTGAACTTCTTTTTCTGAAAGATTTGCATAGCTCTAAAATCTATATTGGGTTAATTTTTTTCTCAGTATTTTTAGCATGTATAAGATTTGTGAATATGCTACATGTGCAAAATAATAATTTAGAATTCAATTATCATTGTTATTTGTTAACAGATTTGTTAACAAATTCTATTAATAATGTTTTAAAACGTTATTCATTTTGAAAACCTTTATTCATAACACATTCTGCTTTAATCACTCTTTCTATAATCTATTGATACATTATTTAGTTGATGCTAAATGCTTAACTTTTCTTTTTTTCCCTTCTTTCTTCATATCCTGAAATTTCAACTAACCTTTCAATGCTTTTCTTCCTTACCTCTTTTATTTGCTTCATTTATGCATTAAGTGGTTGCTTAGATTTAAGGTAAGAAACATCAGGGCTGGATTTCATTCTTATATTTGAGACTATTACATATGGGGAGAATGTTCTTGCCAAGCTTAATGGGAAGAAAGTAATCTTTCATGTTTCTTGGGTCTTAAAAACTAGATACTGAAAAAACTTGATAATTAGCAAAATCTTCAGTAATCAACACTTCACATAAGAAAATATAAATCTTAAGTTTGTGACAGGTGTTCTCTCCCCCTGTGTAAGTAATATATTATTATGATGTGATCTCTTTTATGAACCAAGTTTGAATTTGCAAGCTTATTCTATTTTGCAAAATCAAAAACAACTTGGGGCATGTTTATTTTATATATTTTTAAATTATCAGTTATTAAGCAAAATTTTGAATTGCTACACCAGTCCTGCTATTAGGCGGGCGATGTAGATCTATATAGTTCCTTTGGAAATGTATACATTTATATAGATTCTGCCGTACTTTGTTGTCTTTGACATATTAAGTAGGATTTAAGTTTTACATTTAATGTTCTCAGTATTTTTGTTTTAAAATATATTCATGCCAAATGTGTTTACAGTTAAATGATAGAGAATAGAAAAAAGTGTGTATATCTAAAGTCCATTTGAAATTAACCCCTTGAGTATACAAAGCTAATTGTCTGCAAATGGATGGAGAGAGTCATGCATTGAGTAATTCCTCCCTGTTTTGGAGAGATATAAAGCTCAGATAGGAATAGATACAACAGTATAATAAGTATCAAAATGAATCTCTTAATTATACTGAGCCCTTTAATGATTACTTCATAAGTAACCTAGCACTGCTTTAAGAATAGGAGTAGTTTTCATGACATTCAACCTAAAGCTGATAATTTGTCCCTTGTGGCTAACCATAAAAATGCAAATGAAAGATGAAAGGATACTGGAGTCTTTAAAGTTAGGATGAATTGAACATGATGGGACATAGTATTGAGTAGCATGTGCTGCCAACTTTGGCTTGTTTACATAGTGGCTTTTATCATGTAATTAAATAAATTTAAGTAGTGCATGCAGTTGGAATCCAGATCTCCACTGTGCTAACCATAATCTTCAGTCACTCACACTTAAATGTACTTTAAATGTTCTTGTAAGTATAAAATGGGATGCTACTGTATCCTTGCCCCTAGAGAGATTGGTAATCTAATAATGTAGAAATTACCATTTTTTAAAAACCCAGTATAATCATGCTGACATGAAATTGGATTGTAGAAAATTCAGTCTATAAGACAATTATGCCAAACACATCTTCATTTTTGAAGATAAGTTGAGCTGACAATTGTGTTTAAACCTTTTGTTTTGTTCATGCCTTATCAAGTAAATGCTTCGATGGCAGGGTACTGAATATTTTCTTTTCTCTTTGTGGCATTTTACTATTTTTATGAAGATGAATACAAATTCTAAATTGCGAGTGTGTAATCTGTAAATGTATCATATATCTAGCAAATAACTTAAAGCCAATTTATCAAAGGTAAGAAGAACAAAGAGGGTTGTTTCCCTTGAAGACTTCATTCCTTCTTGGTAATCTATAAAAACCTGCATGTCAACAGTGGGCACAGCTATAGTTGCCTCACATGCTCTTTCTTAAAATTACCAAAACCCACTCTTACTTTTCTCCTTTATTGCTGATGGTGTGAGGTATAGTATAGCAATTTGCATGCATTTACACTTACTGGAAAATTTTTAGAAAAATCTTAGGATATAGTAGTCATGAATTAATATTTCTTATGTTTGGCACTGAATCCCTGAATATTGTATATAGATAAGTCTAAAACTACCAAAATGTATTTTGAATGTATGTAACTATTTAAAGCATTGACAACCTTGTTTAACTTGATGCCATCCAAATATTAGACTATAGCATCCATCACTTCCAGATTTCATTACATTCGTTTATCACAGTAGCTGCAAAATGTTATGCCTTGTGGACTTAATTTCTTGTAAAATATTCCCTTCTCCCTTTGTTTTTTTTAGAAAGATGCAGCATTTTAGACTAGGCTGCCCCATAAACCCCACAGACACTGTGAATGTGTTATTAGTGTTGCTTTGTGGTAGGAAAATAGTTGAATAACATTTCAAAGACAATGTCGAATTTTAATTCTTAAACCTAGATTGATTTACATTCCAAGTGATTTCTTCAATTAGTGAGCTTTTTTCTTATGTACAGAGAAATAATCACAATTTCTGTCATAATTGTGATTGATGAAAATCCTGCTTATTTCATAAAACATGCCATTGAACATGAGACATTTACTTATACATACACTGTATTTATAGAATCATTTATATAATCTTATATACTATGATCAGTAAAATAACTACTTCAAGCTGAAAAATTAAGGTGTTTAACGCACTAATAACTTGATTTTCTTCATATTGTCAAATAAAAATATTTTATTTAAGTCTGATATATTATTTATTTTATTTGTAAATTGCTGCAACAACACAATATAATTGTACATTAAAATATTCATGATAAAACAATTAAGAACAAATAAAATGAATAATATCCCAGCAACATAATATAAACATAAATATTAACTTTTTGCTACTTAAATATACATCATGATATGGTTTCTAAAATAATTCAATTTTTAGAAGCTTCCAGAACTATATTAATATCAATGTGAGTTTAATATTAAACTTTACAAGTATATTCAATGTATAATGCATATGAAAACTATTCCAGAGTTTATTTAAATATTTGTTTCTTTGGGGCAGCATTGGATTATTTATCCTAGAGTTCAGAATGAACAGTCCCTTCAGAAGCTGCATGCTTGAAATTTTAATTGCGTTTTGAATGTATGATTTTAGTGGTACAGCTCAGTTTAATTCTGTTTTATTAAGTGGTCTCATCAGTTTTATATAATCGCAACTAAAATTAAATTTAGTATCTGTTTCTTGGGTCAAATTCTTCTGTACTTCATGCCAAGAAAGAATCCTCATGCCTCTTATTCTTGGGAAAATAGCTTATGAAGATTTACACCACTGACCGTAGCTCCCAGAAGCCATATTAAGGGAGAGGGACTGAATGGAATGCTTATCCTGGTGACTTAAAGAAGCATATATGGAAAGAGCAAGGGAAACTGTTGGATTGGCAGTACTTACGCTTTCTCACTACCTCCTATTGCTGTTGACTCTAGCAGACTTTTGCATCACCCTTATGGCGATGGTGATATATGATTAATTGGATTGAAAGGATAATTGGATTCTTGCTTCTCATTCCAATGTTGTTACAAAATTTATGAGAGCTCATGTACTTCATGACCTCTTTGGCATATCTAATAAAATTATATGCAAGGCATTCATGAAAAGAAAAACTGTTCCTGAAAGACACTGCTCAGAGGGGCTTTTAATATAATGTGCAGTTGTAAATTTGTGTTTGTTACCATTGTATGTGTAGTGAGAAGCCAGGCTCCAAACCAGGTTTTGAATATCTAGTTGATTACATGTGTCTGAAAAATCCCTGTTTTAACTCACATGTCCATAAATATAGTATAATTAAGGCACAGCCAGCAAAATGTTTCAGATATACTTACCTTTCAATCTTACTGGACTAGACAGCTACAATACTGCATTCTTGAAATGGTAGTTTGTCTAAAGCTCATAAGTTGAGCCAAGAAAGTTCATTAACTTTCATGGAGATAGATGTGCTATGCCATACTGCCAATGAGCTAAAGTTAAATGTGATAGCCTAAAGCAAATGCTGTCCCCAAAACACACAATCGCACAATATAACAATTTAAATGCATCTAATAATTTTAACAAGGGTAGAAATAGCACATATATGCATGACTAGTTTTTTTACACATTTTCTTGGCTCTTTAATGTTGTAGATCACATCTCAAAGGATTCTTGTTTAAGATTGAAGAGTTTCAGTGAGGTTGTTTTTTCCCATTACCTCTTACACAGGTTAGCACGCAGAATATGAAAATGGGTGGTCTGCCTCGTACCACACCACCTACCCAGAAACCACCCAGTCCACCAATGTCAGGGAAAGGAACCATTGGGTAAGTATAACTGCATATACATCAGAAAATGGAGGGGGAGAATGTAAAGGGGAAAGATACAACTCATTTAACTTTTACAATTGTCTTTTGGCATAGAGGTTGAATTCTGGGGTTTGAAAGCATCTTTCTTGCAAGCATAAACTTATCCATAATATCACCAAGAGGTGTTACACAATCATTGGAAGTATAAGATACCATTCCTTCTGTGGGGAGCCTTTGGGCTACTGCTTGCAGTTTGAATAGCTGTTCATGATTTTCTGCTATATACCTGGAAAAAGTAACCAACCTGAGTATCCTCTACTAGATAAATAGAAAATTTCATGATCCAGTACCATAATGTGGGATTTTTTTAGCTCCAAAGAATCTTATTCTTTCTTCCTTTCTTCTGCGTAGGGATGCCTATTACACATAGCATGACAAGCCATCAAGGGGAATAGGAACTCTGTGCATGCCTCTTATAACCTTATCCCATCTGTCCTTTCTTGAAGAAAAAGGGAGGGAGGGATAGTTTATGGCAGGCATGCATGGATCTTTCTGAATTATCTACATAGATGCCAGCTGGGCCAAGTTGAGCCTAAGGAGATCCTACACATATGCTACTCCTGCAGTAGATTGGATCCAGCCCTGTGCCTTTTCAAGCAGAACAATCTAGCAAGACTTCTGCACTGCCTTGCCCAAAAAGTCTTTGTATTTCATTGTCTGAAATTGCTTCCATACATGTTTTTCTTGTGTAGGCGTCACTCTCCCTATCGCACACTGGAGCCAGTGCGTCCTCCAGTGGTACCAAATGACTATGTACCTAGCCCTACCCGTAATATCGCTCCCTCGCAGCAGAGCCCTGTTAGAACAGCTTCTGTGAATCAGAGGAATCGCACTTACAGGTATTCACTCTGCTCCTGAGCAAAATATTAACAATAATTAAGACAGACAATTTGGTTTATAGCATTCTGCTTTTAACCACCCCACCCCACCCCACCCCTCCACTTAGAGCTTCATAAATTCATGTGATTTCCTGGGAAATCCATTGGGAGTTAGAGACAAACCATGCTGCTTATACTACATGTTGTATAGTGTGATGTTATTTGTCTAGGAACAGGTTTTTATTTTGTTCAAAAGCAATATACAGTTATACTACTGCATTGTGCAATAGAAATACTGTTGTATTTAATGTATCTATTTTTATTGTCTATCTCTGTAACTGGTGTATACACAGCTTCTTAAAAGTGGTACCTGCCTACAAGAATAATGCAACTATGAAGTTTATGTTCAAAATTCTGAAGTGATGAAATTTTGATGCTTGTGAAAGTACTGTTAACTTGGAACAAATGCATAGTTCAGTTGACTTGAAATGTGACTGATTTTATTTATTTCTGTGGACTCCTAGAAGACATAACAGCAGGAAAATAGCCTTGGTAAAATAGCTTTTGTAGTGTGGAATCAACCTGCAGAACAGGCCAACAATGCGCAAGGAAGAGAAGCAAAGTTAATATATACTAGAGAACTCTCATGGCATTTACAAAAAAAACCCACCTATTTTATACATAGGTGTTTTTACTTGAAAGAGCACTATGCAGTTTAGATTAAACCAATTTCCTAAGAGATTAGTTCTCTTTCCATCAAAAGTTCATATTGCCATGATCACTTGATAATCTTTTTGGAAACTCTTGAAGCAGTTTCCTATCATTTAACCATCTTGAATGGTGTTCAATTTTAGTTGAAGTATTGGCAAAACATTTTAAAAACATACCCTGTGTTTATTGGTTTCTGATATGGCAAAATTAGCAAGTTTCTGTAATATTGTGTAGCTTTGGTTTGTCTGTTAGGCAGTGGAATATAATTACTTTGGTGATTTGGATTTTTTTTAGCAGCAGCGGAAGCAGCGGAGGAAGCCATCCCAGCAGTAGGAGCAGCAGTCGAGAGAACAGTGGAAGTGGAAGTGTGGGCGTCCCTATTGCTGTCCCTACTCCATCTCCTCCAAGCGTGTATCCAGGTAATATCTCTTTTTAACCTACTCCTACTTGGCTCTTTTGATTACATGCTCATTTATGTAGTGATTTGGAATTACAATGAACTGCGTACAATTTACCATCTGTTCTTAGTACTGTTTAAATAGAAGTATTTTATATTAGTTTAGAATGTTAAGATTTGTTTAAAATCTCAGCTCTTTTGTTTTCCTACTCCATGTGACAAGTAGCAGATACTGTAAAACTTAGATTTTACTAGTTATTACAAAATAGATACATCTTTTGGGTGGTCCTTGACTTATGACCATAACTCAGATCAGAATTTCTGTCCTAAATCATTACTATCATAAGTTGAGTCATCATGTGACCAGACCCCATTTTATGACCATTTTTATGGTGCTCATAAGTTGAGTCCTGAATACAAATCCAGTTTCACCAATGGGATTTGTTGATGGAAACTGGCAAAATCCACCACAAATCATGGTCATATGATTGGGAGACACTACAAATGTTTGGAAATGTGAACTGGTTGCCAAGTGCCCAAATTTCAATTACTTGACTGCATGGGCAGGGTGACAGTTGTAAGTTTGAATTTAGATTATAACTGACTTTTTCAAAGGCCATTGTTAATTCAACCCATTGTTAAGCAAATGGTCATAAGTCAAGGACTGTTTTTCGAATTTCAAAAATTCCTCAATGGACAAATGTAGCATCCATGAAAAGAGAAGATAGGTACTCTAATGGATTGGTAACTGATGCAAGTTCAGGAACCAAAGATCAAGAATACATTGATACTGATGTCCCTAAGCAACTGTTTTGGGACTGGAACATTTCTTTTCATATCTAATCAAATGTAAAAATGAATAGCAATATGACAGACTTTGAGGAAACAGCATGTTCTTTTCATTAGGAAAAAAGAATAAGGGTCAGATACAAGTTTAGGGACTTTCTCATAATTGTATAATGTAAAGTCATCCAATGAATATTAATGGTAGGAAATTGATAATTAAGCTGTGCTTGGGAAGATGTGATAACGACCATCAGCTTCAATTATACTTAACCTTTATCCTCCAAGGTACATTTTTCTGTCTATTATGTCATGTTAGCTTTATATTACTTTTAAGATTAGAGGCAATATATCTCTCAAAACCACTTAATGGAAAACAAATGATGTTACATTCAGGTTCTGCTATGGGCTTCAGGGGACTATTCGATGCAGAAATTACAATTTCTGTATATTCCCCACCACAGTGATAATAAACATGTTTATTTTCTGCTATATAGATTTGTTATAAAGTCTATAGAGGCATTTCAAAATTTTTGAGAGCATTGCTGTAAGTTCCTTATGGGGATTTTCTGGAGACTGGAATCTCATGAATTTAGCCTAATTTCTGTGGAGATTCTTATGTGAAAACATTTTGCTGCTTGAAATGGCACTTTTGGATGGGGGTGGGGTAGCCAAACAATGTTGTGTTCTCATGGAAGTCGGGTATTCTCAAAAACCTGAAACACTGCAAGCTATCAGCGCATTACTTCACTCTGTGAAGCCCTGAGAGAAATTGCTGTGAGCTGAAGCAAAGCATTCTCAGCAATGATAGTTATATAGGGGAACTTTTTGGAAGTCTTTTTCACATTCCAAATATTCAGCAAAGGTCTCTTGCTTATTCCATAAAAACCCTTTCACTTTTTCCCCCGAGAGTATTTTGCCATAATTGCTGTTAGGAGGAGGATTCAGTAGTTTCCCTGCTTTGTCCCGTCTGCTGGAAGAAATGCAAACAATCTGTATGGTTTGGTAATCCAACCTAGTAAATGCTCTTTTTACTTCATTCTCATGCCATATCAGAGGAGGGGAAGATTTGCTGTCTTCCTCTTAGCTGAGAAATCACTATCAGATTTCCAACCCTTTAGCAATCTTGCTGACTTTGATACTTTCTACATTATATGTGTTCCTATATAATCACCTGGTTAGTACAGTGTTTCCTTGTTATGTTTATTTTGGTCTTTGGTATGTTTGTTGTGGCCTACTTGTGAGACAGATTATCCCAAATTTCTATTAGTACACAAACTTATTGTGCTGATTTGGATTTTCTGCAGCAAAAAACTATATACAGTGGTACTCACAAGACGTGTAAATCACAAGATGAGAAACTCGCAGGACGAGCAAAAAATTTAATCAAAAAATATTCCACTAGAAAAGCCGCGACTCACGAGACGAGGAAACTTCATGCCAAACCTTGCGCATCATCAGTAAGCGTGCTCTGTATTTCCCGTTCAGGCAACTCTGCATGAGAGTTCTGCCGACTCTTACCTCCCGCGGTTTACTCCATTGCCA
>JANHZU010001927.1:89794-99818 GCA_032468055.1 Acrochordus granulatus
AGAAATCAGTTATTTTTTATTTTTAAAATAAAAATATGACTTTTAAATATTCAATTGGATTTTTAAAATTTAGATCAGATTGTTAAAACATCTTCAATATGTTCATAAGAAAATGAACATAGCTCAAGAATATGGTAAGGAACATAATTTTTAATTCTATTCTATTCTGTTAATATGGAGGTAAGTAGCAAGTTTGCTCTGGAAACTTAATTGGTTTCTCTGTAAAATATAGAAGCAAAGTTAATGTACTAAAAATTTAAGGAAATTGAATAATTCTGGCAGGGAGGAAGAAAAATGAGCAGAACATATTCTCCCAGTCCAGAATATGTTTCTGTTCCTGAAGCATATAATCACAGTGAAAAACTGTAAGTACAAATCCATTATGGGAAGATATTAATGAAATGTCTGTATCTGAAAGTAAGATTGATCACAGACAAAATGCAAAATAAGTTTGAGTAAGAAATGTAAATGCTGGTTGCTCAAATGAACCATCATTTTAACAAGTGTTCCTACTTTGAAGATACTAAAGACAATCTGCCTGAATAAGCAATTTTCCAATAAGTACAAATTGTGCCTTTTTTTAGACCTAAATTTTGCATAGGCTTCTCAATTTTTGAATTTTTTTGTTTGCCTTAGTGCAATTGGATAAAATAGGTAGATATTCCTTTTAATATTCTACTCCTATTAGTATTTAGGACTAATGAGACAAGTGATATAAGAATAGGTACAGTAACAATGTTAACCTATCATGTTTAGATGGATATATCCTCAAAAAATAAGATGGCTGTCAACTCATCAAAGTTATCTGACAACAATGTTGCAGCCAGATTATATAGATTAAAAAGACTATATATTTACACAAAGCTCAAAAAGGAAAAATAAACTCCATCATACAGAAAGAGGCACAGATAACTTTGTAATAAAAATCATTGTATTATACAACTGATGAAAGAATTGCTTGATTTGTTCACACAACATTCTCTCCATATGACTGAGTATACAATCTTTATTGACCACTTCTAATTATACGTTTTGACCAGGACAAAACAGAGCAGAAATTACAGATAAACATTTGGATAAAGCATGTAAAGAAAAAACTGAGAAGTAGACAAGTAATTTTCTAGAAAAGAAAATTGCCACTATGAGTTGTGGCAGGTAGAGCAATTATTCTGTCATAAGCGCCTATATGTGCCTATGTTAAGTCACACAGAGACACATCCTTCTATCAATTGTCCTCCTTACTGAAACAATTTATAAATCAGGAAATGCATAAATATTAAGCAGCAGCTGGGAAATTATAATGAACTCTGAAAACAATTTTAAATCTGTATCATGGATCTTTCTCATGGATAATATTGTATGTTTGTTCAAGATAAGAAAGAAATTTCGAAAATAGCACAGAACTGCAAATAAAAAATTGTAAAGAAAAAGAAGGAACTGCCAGAGCCAGTGTCTCAAGAGGGGGCAAAAGAGAACCACTGAATATTACAAGATAAAGCCTATGTCATTCGCATTGAATAAAGTGCAGACAGTGTTTCATTTCTGGTGTTATTAGTCTAAAATAATTGAGTGTAACTTTGAAGAAAGGAAGAGGCAGTGACAGAATTAAAGTATAAATACTAAAAGCAGAGGAACAGCATATCTCATTTATTTTCTTTCAGTATTTTTTAACACTCAGAATTAAGGCCAATCTTTAATTGTTGCAGAAGAATTGGATATGATTCTACCATTTCTCCATTAATATCTACCGTAATTCATTTTACACCATTCAAGCAATATATGCTTGTTGCTGACATTTCAAAGAAAATCAGAGCGATGAATTCTTGGAAGTTACTTAAACATTTATATTGAGACTTCCGTGAAGTAACCATCTAAGTTTTAATATAAGTTTTTTAATCTTCTTCTGGTGAAGACTCTCCCTTCCCATTTTCACTTTGCAGCGACTTCTTCAAAATGTAAAATTACAGGCTTTTTTGGTAGTGATTGAACTGCGAGTAAAAAAGAACCCACATATGCAGAGTGATTTACTACCTACATAATATTTTAAGTGTCTTTGCTAATTTGAGATTATTTTTTATTTTTTACTGTTAATGAACAAAACATTTAATTAAAAAAACTTGCTCTGTTTTTTCTCAAAATATCGATTGTTAAAACTATCTAGCAAGAACGAGAATATTAGTCCAACTAACATATATAATTATTTAACTGGAGGTAAATACCTCATAATGATGTAATAAGTACATACCTCTTTGTTTAACACCAAGATTATTATAATATTTTTGAAATAAATTATTCTGACAAGTGTCTGGCTAAATAATTACTTTAAATTCTACATATTTCTAAAAATACAATCAGCCCCTCTTTCTTTCCACTAAAGAGTATCTTTTTCAGACTGTATTTATTACATAAATAAAGGCTCTATAATCCAAAGTAACTCAAGCAACATACAAAAAAAGATTAAAAACACCCCCTGTCAACAAAACATGCTGACTGCATTTCCCCTTTTCAACTGGCAATAGCCCATAACCCATTTTTTAATCTACATCTACTGATAGAGTTTGTGGGCTATGAAGTATGAGAAGCAAAGAAATCATAGGCGATCTATTTTCCAAATGAACTGAGTTTGCCCCTCAGAATAAAGCATGATTATAGCAGCAAAATTATTCAATGAGATTAACTGCACATCTACACTCACATAAGTAGTTTGATAAACTGAGACCAACACAGTTGCAAGGAATCAATGCAACTGTTAAGAATTGCAACTGAAATATTGCTCTCCCTATTCGAGCATTGTGAGAGTCTACAATAATGCTAAGCAATATAAGCCACTTTTCTGGTTGCTCCCTGGATTTTAAGACTGTTAACAAGAAAAGATAAAATGGCAGGTAGCAGTGAGTGGAGAATGTCTACCAAGTTTTTTTTCCTGACCAGTATGGATGGATAGAAGGAAGATAGGTTGTCAGAAACCTAGCGGATAAAAATGAGGCCATCTCCAAAAATGATACTTGTTCAAATAAGCGCATCTCAACTGATCATTACAGGTTCTTTAAAAAAATGGAAAGAGAATATGGTGAACTCAAACATTTTGGCACAATTGCTTTATCATTATAGGACAGTTTCTTTCATTCCCTTTATTATTTTAGAAACTTGATGGACACAAAACTTGACATAATCACATACTTCTTCCGAGGGGTTTTTAGTTTGGTATGACATGTGGCATCCTGATAGTACTTAAAGGGGTATATATAATGCATACTTTTAAGTAATGACAATCTCTTTTTGAGAATAATCCAGAAAGTGAGAATAATTCCTTTTCTAATTCATCATTCTAAACTATGATCCTTATTCTTTTTCACTCTTTTGAAAGCATTAATTAAGTAGCAGTTTGTTCATTTGTTATTTAACCAACAAAATGCATTTCAAACTTCAGTAAAATAAAAAATATTTTTAAGAAAGCAGTTTGTAAAATTTATAGTTATTAGTTATGAAATTCCTCTCTTTAGAAACATGTTTATAAGATGGTTGGAATGAAAACTGTTATGATTGATGTTTTATTATGCATATAAATATTTGCTACATATATAAAAGTAAATAATTAAAAATAATCCAGATTATTAGTATCCCAGTTTGTTCTTCTGTATGGATTTTTCATTAAACACTGGCCAGAATTAAAAAATGATGCAATGATATTAATTGGTTTTATACTTTTCTTTCACAATTTCCCTACTTCAAATTCAAGGTGAGTTCAAAATTGGAAGGTTCATATTCGTCTTGTGTTTTAGCATAAGCCTAAGGAATTCTGAATCCTGGCAACTATTTTCACAAGTGGTTTTGAGATTGACTGAGTGTTAATCAACAACAGCAGGTTAATATTTAAATTCCTGCTCCAAACCCAGTTAAATAACATATGCTATTCTTTAGAAAAAACAAAGCAAATATTTTGTTACACTGTTTATGGATTTTCCAATTTGATTTTTAGTATTAATCAAATGTATAAGAAAAATATTATCACTAAAATACATTGTTTCTAAGCAAACTTTTAAAATACAGCAATTTTCACAATTAGCTAACATATTTACCGAAAACACAATTTTATTAAATTTTAGTTTTTATTCCATTGGCATGCATCTAAACATGCATTTAAATGTTAAAACCATGCAACTATTTAAATTGGACAAATGTTGAATTATATTTAAACCAGAAACTGTGAAATAGCAGAAAATGACTTTTGTTCTGGAATGCTAGTTCTATTTACTACGAAGTATTAATATTTTGAGAAAAAATATGTTGGTATGATATATGGATGAGGAAAGAATATTTTAGCAAGCATTTCCAAAGAGGAGATCCATATAGTAAAACATTGCAGAATCATCCAAATAAAAATAATATATTGTGGATTTCAAAATTACTTATCAAACTCTAATACAGTTTAATGGATGTTGAAAATCAATTTAAACACACTATCTTCTAACTAAAATTGTGATTACATAAAGTAGAAAATCTCAAGACTATTTTCACACTTTCTGCTGAAGTACAGATCTGATCAATAATGCCTCTAAAAATACTGTCACTTACTTTACTTAATGATTACTCTTTTGGAATGGAAACATCTTAGTGCAAGTGTTATGTGGCAAAGCAGCAGCATATTTAAAGATAGTCTGAATTCAGCTCTGAATTATACTCCATCCATCCATATAAATTGGCGGGGAGAAAGCCACAACACAGAGTCAGTTTTCCTCAGATTTAAACCAAAATTAATGTACAGATCTGGAACCCAACTTACTAAATCAAATATTCTGCTAGGTCTTCTGAAACGAAATACAGCAAGACTTGGTTGCAAATTTTCCTTTTATGTGGTACAAGGATACCAGAAGTTCCTGCTTTGTATTTTAAGCTAGAAAATGATGGCCAAACTCAAGAAACAATGGTCTGTTAAAATGTGTGTATAAGGAACATTTTGCAAGCCGAGTTTTATCCTGAATTGTTCTCAATTTTAGGTGCATGTAAGAGGAAGAGGAGAAGGAACTTTTTTTCTCCATTATATTGGGGCCTTTTGGCAGTTCCAGTCAGGTATTCACCACGTGTGGAGAGAACAGTGTATAGAGTGTAGACACTTGTACTGAAGTTTGTTCAACATGGGGACGTAACTGGCAATCTGAGAATGCTACACAACAGGTTCACAGATGGTACTGGCAGCTGTCCTCATACTTAAGCAAACCCAAGTGTGTTCCTCTTAAGAGTCTGAGTATACAGAAGCAGAAGAAGTAGGGTCACCTGTTATTTCTCCACCTGATGCAAATGCTTGAATGGGGCTTTTATGACAGTGGAAAAGAAGTGACATGTAAGTTTAGAGCCTTCATTATTCCAACTTATTTTACATGAATTCTTTTAAAATCTGTTTTTATTTGTACAAGTTAATACCTATTGAATGCATTTTAGTTGTCAACATCAAATACCAGGGAAATCTATCTATCACAGAGTAATTATTTATGTTCAGCAAAGTTCCAAGTAGTGCCAGCTTCTCTTTAGAATAGCTAAAAGATAAATTAATATTTGAATTTTCTGGGGGGAGGGGAGCCTTTGGCTGTGACAAATGCCATACAGAATCTTGTTTCAACAGTAAACATATTTATTGAAGTATAAGCGTTTATGAATTATAAATTCATATTTATAGTTATAATATTAAGAAACAACTGAAAGCTATGATACTCCCTTTTACAGTTACCAGGGAGACTTATCTGTCTAGGCAACAGATACAGTGATACAGCCATGAAGAGTAAACCTTACTACAGACAAAGATGCAAAGTCTGACCCTGTATCTACTCTGGCAAATGAAGACCTAATGTTCCTAACTATAGCAAGGATTCACAAATCTGATCATTATCCACTTCATGTGACCAATATTATCGCTAATATCTCACCAAACTCTAGGGAGGACAAATTGATATGGAAAATATTGGAAATAGATACAAATTTGACAGCCAAAATTGAGATTTCCCCAAAGCAACTGTGAAATACTTGAATTTCCAAGAATATTTTGTAACTGACTTCAAGATGAACAAAATTTAAAGAATAAATAATTTATTTCATGACAAAATTGTTGAGATGAAATTTCCATGGATTAAACACAGAGACAGATGACCAATCTTCATCCCAATGTGCAAGAATGTGTGTGTCACACCAAATCAATATGTGAACAGATTCTATTGCAAAATAGTAACAATGAATATACTGACAGTCTTTCATTTTCCTATAACCTTCTTTTACTAATTAATTCTCTCTCCATCTAGGGGTAGGCTACAATTTAGAAATGTTTATGCTATGATAAATGGAATTAGAGGTTAAGATGCAATTTCTTAAGAAAGTCAATTTCTCAAGTATAAGTGACTAATCTCTATGGTTGCCTTTATTGTCTCGCATCTTGAAGATCAAGTTATTTCCATATAAATTATTTGTCTGCTTGTTCTTCCTGTTGGCCTTTAGCCATAATAGTTTTTATTTGATCTGATCTATGGTTACCTTCATTTATCTTCTGGAAATCAGTGACTTTATACTTTGAATTCATAACCTATTTTTCTATTAACTGAAAGGAGTTTACAGCTTATGATTTTAAATAGTGATAACTATACAACAATTTTAAATGACAGAACTGATTGGAAATAGTAATATTTACTTATAAAGATATATTTCCTTAAATGATTTTTAGGAATATGTTGACATTCATTACAACTATGTGATTCCTGTAATTCCAGTTTTTTTTATTGAATCTGACATTTAGATTCTAGGCAATATAACATCCTGATTTAACAAAGGAAGTTAAAGTATCCAAATGTATTTCATGAAGCCTTGCTCATCTTTGACCAGAGGAAAAGTCATTTTCATAAAACACAAGCTACTAGAAACAAAGTTCAAATTTATACATACACACTGTATAAATTCCATTTCTACCTAGGATTAAATGGTCACATGCAAGTGGGAAGTAAGTAGCATATCACCTTGGTCAGCAAATGAGAAGGCTTTCCTGCAATGTTTCTCAGAAGGAGGGAGGTTTCCCTGTCCAAATAGGAGTGCTTGTACAGAAAAGAAAAGAACAGAAATTAAGTCACAAGAAAGCCAGTGCAATCATTTTATAGCGTATGATCAGCAATAGGTAAGAGCAACTTCTCTCCTTTTCATCTGAAATACAAATAGAGTCCTAGATATATTTTAAGCCAAGTAAAAACAAGCCATCAGGACAATTTATGTATGCTAGTGCAATAGTTGTAAAAACATCTGTAAGTTCCTTTCCCCTCCAACCCTGAAATTTTTGTAGGAGCTATTTCTTAACTATTTATAGAAATATTCTAACCTTATGACCATGCCAGCATATTATTTTTAGTCAGAGATTCACCCACTGCTTATCAATTATTTCAACTATTTAATAACAAAATAATCTAACAGCTATATAGCCTGTTCAAGAATTTATCCAGAGTTCTCAACTTTAATCTATTCCCACTGCCACTCTTTATGATAATTACTGTAGCAGACTCTCAGGCACTCAGAACAAATGTCTAGAATAGGGACTTCAGGCTGGTTTTCACAAGAGCTATAACAATTCAAGCTCTTGGCTCATGTAAAGTTAATGCCTGTGCATCAGATGTCCTGATAACAGATGTTGACACTCAATGTGAAAGTGCCAGAAGCAATCAACAAGCATTCAATATGTGAGATAGCTTCCCTGTAACTTCTGGTATAAAAGCATCCACATCCAAACTGATGCTCACCTTTTATAAACCTATTAAATAAAATTTTCCTCATAATGAGCTCAATTCTTGGTGGCTATGTTGCCACCAGAGTTAAATTTTGATGAATTACTGGGCCAAAAGGTTGTTGCTTCACGTTAGGCTTGAGAACTCCAAATGCAGTCCATTTCTTCTAAATACAAGCTGGATAATGTTTCTAATGAGGGTACAATGGCCCAGAGGTTAAGAGGCTGGGCTGGTTGGCCAAAAGGTCAGTAGTTTGAGACCCAAGTGCTGCTGCATAATGGGGTGAGCTCCTGTTACTAGCCCCAGCTCCTGCCAACCTAGCAGTTTGAAAGCATGTAAAAATGCAAATAAGTTGGTACACCTTTGGTGGGAAAGGTAACAGCATTCCATGTGCCTTGGCATGGAGTCATGCCAGCCACATGACCATGCAAGGGTCTTCAGACAACACTGGCTTCCTTGGCTATGAATCAGAGAATGAGCACTGCCCCCTAGAATTGGACACAACTGTCAGGGGAAAACTTTACTTTTAATGTTTCTAATGCTAGGTGGCAGCAATTATGTCACTCTGTGAGGACTCAAAAACTAAAGGAGGCATGGTGGCATTGAGGCTAATGATACCAGCTGTGTCAACCAGAAATGGCTGACACTCCGGCAGTTCTAGCTATACTGTGTGATGGGGTGAGCTCCCGTTACTTGCCCCAGCTTCTTCCCAACCAGCAGTTCAGAAGCATGTAAAAATGCAAGTAGATAAATGGGTACCACTTTGCCAGCATGGGGAGCAAATTGGCGCTAGATCTGTAGAGGAAGCCCCTGGATGTGAAAACCGCCAGTCAGCTGGGGGGGGTTAGTGTCATTGTTAAAATTGTAATGATGTCAATTGTGAGCCACCGAGAGTTGTCAGTGATTGGTGGCATAGAAATTTGTAAATTAAATTAAAGATCAAGCCAAATTAGTACTTGGATTGGAAACCTCCAAGGAATCCCAGAGCTATAAATTAGACTGGAAATTAAAAAGAAAAAAAAGGAAGAAGGAAGAAAGGACCATAAAGTTGAACTAATTTATGACCGTGGTGACCTTATGCATAATTTTTTATTAAATCCAAACTCCTTTTCCCCAACTGCACCTGTCTTAATTTATTGGTATCTAGTAAGAATGGGATGGAATAAATCATGTTCTTTTGTAATACATGGGAATCCTGAATGGCTAAAATAGATAATCTCTTCATAAACATGTAATTGAAGATATTTCTGGAAAACTGGAATATATGTTTATGAACTGGCACACTTGAAGCTGTTACACTCAATAGTTAATTTTGCAAACTGATGGGAAAAACAGTGCAAGGTGAGGAAAATAATTATATGAAGATTCATTCTGTTTCTCAGATATTCATCAAGCCAAGGCCAAAAAAAGACAGTAGAAAAAAAGGCTAGCTGGATGAACTTTGATATCTGATTTCATATGGTCAGAACTATGAAGAGTGAAATTAATTGATCTAAAATCTTGCTTATATACAGAATTCTTTTGCCTGAATGCAGGAAGGACCAAGATTCCAGGAGAGTTCAAAAGGAGGTGGGGGAAATGGAACCCCACTACACTGGTCCCATATTTAAATGTCAGAATTTTACTACATTATGTTGAAATCTGGATTTATATTAGGAGTTTTGGTTCTTCCAGACAAAAACAATTCAGACTGATAAGACACCTATTTTGGAGGTGTCTTTGTAGGATGGAATGTAAGACTTCTATTAATGACCATTCAGATAAACAAGGCTTCCATAAAGTGTTTTGCTTTCTCAATGCAACACTGGAGGCTGAAACAAGGACCTGGAAGAGGATATCTAACTTTTGATTAAAGCTGAATTTCTCATCATAAGGCTGAGAGAGAGAAAATCATAATGCTAGTTTAGAAACATGGAGTGTTTCCATGCATCCCAGAAATCAAAGGTAAAGCAAACTGCTACAGAGTAAGCATTCTTCCTAGATGTTGGTAGAAATGGGCAGTGACCAAGCAAGACAGATACTAAAGCAGATTTCA
Organism: Acrochordus granulatus; assembly: GCA_032468055.1. Classification (NCBI taxonomy): domain Eukaryota; kingdom Metazoa; phylum Chordata; class Lepidosauria; order Squamata; family Acrochordidae; genus Acrochordus; species Acrochordus granulatus. Next base: position 99,578 of record JANHZU010001927.1, read on the forward strand.
TCTTTAATTAATTAATTTATTTATTAAATTTGTATGCCACTGAAATCTGAAGACTCTTGGCGGCTAACAATAAAAAATACAATTAAAAACACTAAAACAAAAAAACCCATTAAAACCAACCCCTGAAAACAAATAAAAAACCCAGCAGACTAGCGAGGTGGGCTAATTGTTGTTGTTCAGTCGCGCAGTCGTGTCCGACTCTTCGCGACCCCATGGACTACATTACGCCAGGCCTCCCTGT
>JANHZU010001927.1:108625-119338 GCA_032468055.1 Acrochordus granulatus
GTCTCTCATAGTTGAGGTATACCTATGATGCCAATTACAGGCCTCTCTCATCTTTTTAAGTGGGAGAAATTGCACAACTGGTGGCTGACTAAATACGTTTTTGTCCCACTGTACGTTAGCAAGAGTGAATAACTATCAGTGGAGTTGAGAAATCTTAGAAGTTGTTCTTCCCATCCCTGATTTTTACTCCTGGCAAACTGCATATTCTATGAGTAGTCTCTCTTTTTAGCAAAATGCCCTTGTGCCTTATTGTTTCCTTGTGATCTTTTGACCTTCCTGGCTGATTTATTTGCTTAATTAAAGTCAATATTCTTGAAACAGGAACCTTGAGTAATCCTACTTGGCTAACTGACTTTCCTTCATTATACAAAGCAGGTTAGAACAATGTTCTAGTACCGGGTTTGTCTATTATTCCCTTATAAACTTTATTAAAGTCTAAACTACAGTAGTTTGGATTTGTTTGGATGTTTAAATAAATACACATTGCTTTTTTAAGATTAAATTAGCTTGGATTCCTTTCCACATTTAAAGAAATACTTCTGTGTGCCTTTAGTACTAAAGAGAACATGAGACTGGAAATTCAACAATGTCTCATCGCTAGTCATTGTTGAGTAAATATCATGTGAGCTAGAAGAAAGGCCTTATGTCGCTTTGGATTGGGAGAACAAGGAAGACATCAGAAAAAAGAAAATACATTTTCTAACACTGGCATTGGAACAACTGCTCCTGGTCTTAATAAAGCTAAATGATGATGATTGAATAGAAAGATTTTATCATTAAAAATTAGATTTTTCTTTAACCATGTTATTTTCCTTACCTAGAAAAATATCTTCATAAGTATTTTTTGAAAATTTCCAAAATACAAATAGTGGTGCATCTGTGTTTTTAACAGCAGTCAGTGTTTAAATGCCACATACGAACATTCAAATATCCGAAATACTTCATGTGTGTTTTCCCAATATTCCTTATGAAGTTCACACAGTGCATAGTGCATTAGTTATGTGTGGATAATACAAACCAGTACATTTGTGTTTTAACATTTTCTTTCAGGACAGGTCACAGGTGGCATATTAGTGGAGAAAATAAGTTCCAGAAGCATCTCCAGAGTGCATGTTTCTTCCTTCTAGGGCACTAGAATTCCACCCAGAACAGGAGGTCCTACCTCCCTGGGATTCTTGTCCACCCTTCAAATCTCCTATTTGTTTTGTTCCTGGCTTTTCCAAACATTGGGACATGTGTTCTCTTCCTTCTATTCCTTCCCAATATTCAAAGTTCTATTAGCTCCTGCTTCTATGGTCAATGGGCACATATGATGAGAAGTCAACTCCACTAGCACCTGAGAATCAATCACTTTCCTTGCATGGACTGTATCAGACTACATAGACTAAAATGCTCATATACCCCAAATCTTGGGGAAAACTGAGGAACAGCCCAGGTAATAACAAAATTAATAGAAGGTTATATTAAACACTGGAATGTTCCCACTTCTTTCACTTAGCCTTTGGCTGTTTTATGTTAAACGGCTGTTTGTACCATTAAGGTCTCTGGTAAAAAAAAAATTGTGAAAAAGAATCATTGTCCAGGATGATGCAGTTGAATGATTCTAGTTTGGAGGAGTAGATAAATTCCCTCCAACACCTCAATGAGGCTTGGTTAAGACGCTTGGCTTGCCAGCTAGAAGGTCAGCGGCCCAAGTTTAAGACCCGGTATTGCCATGCAACATGGTGAACTCCCATGCCCGCTCCAGCTCCTGCCAACCTAGCAGTTCAAAAGCATGTAAAAAAGCAAGTAGATAAATAGGTATCACCTTTGGTGGGAAAGATAACAGTGTCTGTGCATCTTGGTGTCTAGTCATGCTGGCTGCATGACCACAGAAGTGTCCTTGAACGCTGGCTCGATTTGGAAATGGAGATGAGCACCACACCCTAGAGTTGGTCATGACTGGCAGGGAAACCTTTACCTTTAACATCTCATTGGGCTAGTCTTATAGATAATTTTTCCTGGAAACCAGGATGTCCCTGTTAATCTATTTGACTCGTTTGGTGGATACTTGTTGAGAAATTCTGAATTTTTGGCATATATAATGGTTTTGTAATGTATGCTTGATAGAAAATCAAGGCATGTGAATGTATGAATAGCCAAGTGATTATATGAGTTTTTTTGGTTTTACACTACTATATTGTCCAGAAAATTATCCTATGGATAGTTCTATGTTCAGACTAATGCTGGGGTGAACTTTCCTGAAGTTATTACTTGGATTAAGGTGTTTTTTTTTTGTATTCAGGATGATATTTGCTTGTGGATACTAATTTTCCCAGTGTTGCTCTATAGCTATAAAACTCCCTTTGTATGTTACTATGAACTGACCCAACAGGACAGAACTTCAAATGTACACTAAATACTCATTTTAGTTTGATCTTGTTTAATTATGTGTGATAACATGGATTCTTGATTCTTTGTGCTTTCTCAGAAAGTTTTCTAATGATTTAACAACTTCATATATTTAATCTCATTGTTATATACCGTTGTTATGAACACGCCCTGAAATAATTAAATATACGTGCTGAATTATAAAGACTCAAAATTGTTTTAAGGTGCTTCATATGTTATTCATATAAATTTAAAATATAAAATTTCCCAAATCAATTTTAAAACAAACATTAAACATATGCTAGAGTAATTATGTAGTTTTTCTAAGACAAATTAGGAATGGAAAGTAGTTTCTGTATTGAAAGTAATTTCTGTATTGAAACAAATCAATTTTCAGATCTATTCAAAATTACCCAACAAGTTGTTTTCTAACAAAATCAAATATGCCCAATTTGTGAGAACAGTAAGCATGTTCTTTTCCAGCTCCTTTTAGAAATGATTACAATATAGAATTAAAAAGAAAAAGAAAACAAAATCAAGTAGATACAAATAAAACACACCAATATAAAAACAGATAAAATATATAATCAAATAAAATTAAGCTTCTATGAAAACATTACGCACCCATGCACTTTCAAATCTAAAATGTTGTTCTTGATTTCTTAGCCACAGAACCTAAGTGTCTGTTGTTCTAATACTATGTTGGATTTTATTTTATTTCAATTGTTTACCTTCAAAGCAATCTTGACTCCTAGTAACTGGAACACTTCATGCAGTTTTTGTGGCAACATTTTTGGAAGTAGTATGCTACTGCCTTCTTCCTAGGTCTGAGAGTGAGAGTATGGCCCAAAGTCACCCATGTGGTTTTGTGCCTAAGGTGGGACTACAACCTATGGGTTTCCTGTTCACAGTCTTAATCACCAAACCAAATTGGGTCTCCGTTGGCATTAATATATGAATTGTTGCTTTTCCAAGGGCAACATTCCTCTATATATTGATTATTTAAAATAAACCACAGAGCTATTTCTTACATTAATATATCAACAGTATTATTGCTGGTGCAGAACAAAAAAATCTCAGGCAAGATATATATTTAAGGAAGCATTTTGCTTTGTTTCATGGATCTTGTCAGAACATTATGATTACTGTCTTAAGAAATATATATTTAAAATCAAATGAATAGTTTTTCCTGAATAATTTGTGTTCCCTTAATGAAAGGAAAGAATAGAAAGCACTGAAAGTGCATAATAACCAAGTTAACAATGGCAAAGCATCTTAATATAACTTGTCAAAGATGTTACTGTCCTATTTCTTCAAAAGAAAGATACACAAATAAAATCTTTCCTTTGGCTTTTTAACATATGGAGACAGGTTTAAAATCTGAAGAAGACACACGTCACCAATACTGGCTGTGCAAATTAATAATATCTGGCCATGTCCATAACCTGCTTTTCTAAAGGTCAGAGTATTTACAATTATATTTGTCCAGGGGAAAGCATAAATTTAATTCTGACTACCAATTATGAAAGCTTTTAGCACACCTAAACTCCTCTTCCAAATTTATTTATTTATTTGCTGCCCAACTTATTATGTGCAGCTCTGGACGGCTTACAATAAAATACCTGTATAAGGAAATACAAGAATAAATAAAACAAAAATAACAGGTAAAAGAAAAACAAGATGGGGGGGAATGAAATAGAAGTCCAGCCTTCGGTCCAATAGCCACCTCACTGATGACACATAGCTGCCCGGCCCCGCAGGCCAATCTGCAGAGCCACATCTTCAGTTCTTTCCAAAAGGGTGGAGGCTTTTGGTACCAAAATGACACCAAAATGGTACCAAACTGAACCCTATATTAGGCTACATCACCAGCTGCCCTGAAATTAGTGGGGGGCTGACAGAGACTATTCCTCATATTCCATCACTGTACTCTTATCTGCAAAAAGCAATCTTCCTAAGAGGGATATCCTACAGTTACTCATGTAAAGAGAAGAAAATAAAGCCGAGTCTCGGTTATAAGAAAACCTAGGTAAATTAGTTCATGCTTGAATCCTATTGCCTTTCTTTGAATGCTACTAATAATGTGCTGAATTTTTATTTGTTTATTTTCCTTGTTTTCATGATATCCATGTAAGTCGGGGTAAAATGAAAAGGGAAACAAAAGAGAAAGGAGAGTGATTGCAATAGAGAAGGGATTAGAACTGTAAATCACAGCTATTCCATTGCTTTATTTCCTAAACTAACGTTACTTAATACTTTAATACTGACAATTTTTATCATTAATTTTCTTCTGCATCCAAACTAAAAATCTAACATGCTAGAAAGCAACACACCCATTCACCTATTGTATTAATATTCTGAAAAAAAAACCTTACTTGTCACATAGCAGAAGCCATGGGCAACTGTACAAAAAAGAGGGATAGATGATTAAATGTACTGCCATGCATGCTTTGTCATCTTCATGGAAGCACTATTTGCTAGTACTTCCATCTACAGGAGTGGTCAGAACAGCCCTGCCCCTCGATGAGTATAGGATAACCAAATGGGTACTGTAGCCTTGATGAATCTGTTCTAACAAAATGGTGTAATTTTTTTTGCCTTAAAGAAGAAAGTAGATTCCAACATTTTATGTCAATCTACATTAAAACATACAATAATCCCTGCAACTAGTATAATGTTCCATATTGTAAAAAGCAAGCCTTTCCCTTTGAGATAAAAGAGTTACCACTCATGGTAAAGAGAGAAAAGAGTTACCACTCATGGCAAAGTGGCTTGGGCAAAAATTGGAGAAGCAACCACCATCTCCATTTCCTCTCTCTCTCTCTCTCTCTCTAGTATCCTCTTGAACTCCAGGGGGGTACCAATGCATACAGAGAGTGAAAGAATAGCTAGCTTTCTGTATTAAATAGTACTCTGTACTAACTAGGTAGGGCTGCCTATGGGAATTTCTCAAGGGGAAAAAATTAAAGTGGATTCTTTTTGTAGCTGCCTCTGCTCTGGTAAGCTTGGGTTTAAGCACTGGAGGGATAGTTTAACCCTATGGAAAGGGATACAGAAGAAGAGAAAGAAATGAGACTCAAAAGGAAAGAATTTGTGCTTTGGAACTCAACCACTTTTACCAGTTTTGCTGAAAAAAGCTCTTATCTTCTCCCTTCATCAGTTCTCCATGTACTTTGGTGGCCTGAGAAAACTAAATTCTGGACCTAATGCCAAAATACATGGGAACATTACCCCTGAGAAATAAAAGAGTAGCAGCTCAGTTCAATCTGACTGCTGTTTATTAAGCTCTACAGCCTGGATGCTGAGTAGAAAAAAACAAACCTACTCTACCCATAATCTTGCTATCTGAAGAAGCAACATGCTGGGGGAAATGGAACTGAAATTGTCTGATGCCAGTCTACAAAAAGCAAATATTATTTAGTCCCAGAACGTTGGTATAATCCATAACTGTGCAATATTATTAATGAACTACTTTTTACATTTACACAAGGAAAATCTTTATAAAAGAAACTTCACTTATGAAATGAATACAGTAGCATTAGGATGCTGGATTTATTAGAAAATTAAAAATAACATAAAAAATAACCTTTTCCACCCTTAAAAGCTATTCAGTTAATTAGAAAAATGAAACTTGTAACTGCAGTCAGGTAGACTATCCATATGAAAGGAACACAATAGATCTTTAAGTGAGAGTTTGGATCATGTTGAAATAAACAATTTGAAAAGCAAACAGTTATTTAGTTATTTAGCAGCTGCTCAAAGATGATTTTATTTGGACAAACAATGCTTTGTGCTACCAGAATTTCAAGGATCTTCCCCCAACTATCAGAAGAGGCCTTCTGACAGGTTGAAAGAGCAGCCTAGAACAGGAAGGATAGAGAAGTCAACTCAGCCAATTCTTTCTGTTAGGTTGACTTGGGATCCAAGCCATAAAACTGCTTAATCAAAACATTTAAAATACTTTGATTTATATTTATAAACTTCTTACAAATAATCCTCCCCCTTAAAGACAACTTTGACTATTCAAGTTGTGTTAAACAATTTAAAATAGAAAATATGCTTTTAGATTTACACATTAGTCTCTGAGAATCAGTCATCAAGTTTCTGGATTTTTCCTTTTTCTAACTGAAGCTTTAAATTTGTCTAAACAGCTTTACATTTGGTCCAACTTAACATTCAAGACTGTAGCTCTGAATACTGACATCCAAAATGCTGCCTGCCAAATACAACACAGCCTGCCAAATAAAATGAACTACGTAGATTTGCAAGTTCCTGTCCAAAGATTAGCAGGAACCCCGGAACAGCAGAAGTTTAAAAGTATAGAACAAAAGTTATTATAGATTGCTTATATGCATCTTGTTATAAAGATTTGATATTCCAGAACATTAACACTATATTTATATTCTTTATAAACATTTATAAAATATGGTACAAAAATACACAATGATCGTTTAAAAAAATGAAAATTATACTGCATAGCTGAATTTAAAATGCTGACTAAATCAGCACAAATAAACTTCTAAGGCCAACTGTCTGGAAAATCTTTACATAAAAATTTTAAGACTATGCTTTAAGAAGTAAAAAGTACTCTTGATATCATTACAGACACTTCTACTGCCCATTATTATCAGGTCCCATATTCCATGAGAATCAGTGACTATTTCTTCCTTCCAGCTACTAATTAATACAAGAACAACCCTAATACAATGCTTTCTGGTACAAACCTGACACAACTTGACCTAAAAATAAGAGTTCAATGTGTTAAACACCATACAATCTAAAGTCAGAGAAAAAAACATAGGAAATATAATGAAACCTAAATTCAGCAGACTGAAGGAACGGGTGACTATTACCCCCAAGTTGCATCATTCACAGTGATTTGAACTATTTGTATGATGTCATTAACTGAATGACATAAACTGATGCAAATGATCATGTAAATTTACTTCGTCAAAAAGACTACCTTGGGTGCGGCCAACTTGTCCATTATTTTTATTTTCAGACAGAAAATTAATCTATTGCATCTAAAGCCTGCTAAATGGAATTTGTTAAATCCAGCTTCCAATGCGTATTATCAGTAGATACTGCAATAATGATAAAGTAATGATTGTTCTATGATTGAAATTGTGCTGTGCCTGTTTATGTGCATGTATTGGAATTATTATTTTGCAGCACAGAGGATGATTGGGGTTTCAATATCAAAACAGTTTTTAAGAAGGCATGTTAAGTTCTGCATGAATTCTCTCCTCTCATTTATCATTTAGGCAAGTGATATCCTGGAGCATTAGTAACTTTTAGCAGATAGCAAAACATGCAGGAGATTTTGCCTAAGTTGCATCCATCCCACTGGCTGTAAACATTTTAGCGACCACCTTGTACAGTGACCATTCGGTCACAATGGTGATAAAAAAGTAACATTGCAGAGTCCTCACATTTACGACCTTTGTAAGTCTGTAAAGTGAAGGAGAGCTGAAGTAAGATCATACAGCTGCAGTTCCATTTAACAACTGCTTTGATTAATGACTGAGTTGCCAATCCCAGTTGTGGTTGTTAAGCAAGGACTTCTTATAGTCACAGTTACCTTTGTCTAACATATAAGCAGGCTTACTCTTGACTTTTTAAAAAAATCCTTGGTCCTCATGATTTCACTGTACTAGGGAGAAATATTTAGATCAATCTGAGAAATGCAGATGATTCTGCAACTACACCTAATTTTTCCCACCAACAGATTATTATTCTTGCCATTTTGAAATTGGATGCAGATATGCCTGTTCGATATATCTAAGTTTGTGGCCTCTCAGAACATAGCTAAGATACCTGAATGGGTTTGTGTGGCTTCCTTTTATCTTACTTGATTGTGTGGGTCTGTACTGACTCAGCAGTGTAAAGGTAGCATAAGCAATAATATTAGCAACAACATGTGAAGGCTGGGACTGTGACTTAGTCCGAGAAGAAGTTCTTTTGAACTTCTCTTCAAAAGAGTATGGCCCCAAATTTGAAGGCAGAAGTGTGACAACCCCTGAAAAAACACTCACTGGATTGGAAAAATGTTAATTACAGGCTAGGAGCAAATATGCTCTCCTTAAGATGTTTGAAGACACAGTGGTAAACAGGGTCGGATTCTTTTTAGTGAGAGTGATTTTCTGAGCCCAGTTGAAACAGGGGCCGGTCTGGAGTGGCACAACAGCTCTGACCAAATTGTAGGAGGCTCTCTACAAAATAATACTTGATAATTCTGAATGGTTAGATTGCTTTCAATACTACGCGACCTAACAATCTTACGGAGAACTTAAGAATGAATGGGAACTGTCAGTTCTCACCCACCCGGGTGCCTCCAAGCCTAGTACTGCTGAATTACAGGAGATCTTTTTAATGCCCCCTCTCCCCTCGTTTCTCAACGTATGCAGCAAGCGTGGGGAAATTCCACTTCAGGAGGTTCCGATGCTGAACGGATTAAAGAAAAGCTAGTTTAGTCTGTTCATCTAAGGAAAACCCAATGTTGTGAAGAAAATCAGAAGGGTGGATTTCCCTTTCCAGGTGGGCTTTCTGAACTGAAATGAATTCTCCCATTTTATCCAAGGATGGCTGAAAGAAAAGGAAAGGAAAAGTCCCAAGGCAGCAGCAACAGGGCTGGACCAATTAATTGGAGTAGCAAGGGTCAGATCAGGGAAGCTGGAAGAAAGCCTAGTCCGTAAGTTGGTTGCAACCTATTCAGAATGCATTTGTTCATTCCTTCTTCTTTTTCCTTTGAATTTTCTTCTAGGTCTCCCAAACAGACACAGACATGCAGGTCTAGATGAACTGATCTAACACTAAATAAACCAGTTGTGCTCATCCTGGGAAAGGAATTTAGCCTTTGTCTTCCTACCAGTCCAGCTAAGGAGGCAAGTGCATAGTCATTGGCTTCCTCTGTGAAAAATGTGCAGCAGAGCGCATTTCTGGTTTAAGCGGCTGACAGCAGAATATCTATGGGGCTCTCCCGCGGGAGTTCTGCAGCTGGGTTTAAGGAAGGGGAGGGGTTGTGTTTGCAGGGCCACAGTCACACGGCATATTATGCATGCCTAACCTGGAAAACACTTAGATTAAGCAATTGAACAAAATCTTGTATAGATAATCCCTGGGTTACGACAGCAGATGGGATCCCAAGGCAAGCAGGTCATTAAGTAGCAGGAGTCCCAGGCAAAAAAGGCCGAGGTGCCACAGGGGGTGCCAAGGGGAATGCTAAAGGGGGTTGGGGAGGCCCAATGCAGACCATGCACAGGTGCAGGGAGGCTGTGGTAAACAGGGTGGAGCTTGGCACATGAGTGCAAGGAGGCCAAGGGAAGGAGAGTGTGGTGCCACATGAATGCAAAGAGGCTAGGGGAAGGAGGGTGCAGCACCGTGTGAGTACAGGGAGGTCAGAAGGACTGAATGAAGTGACTTGCAACCTTTTCTGCTGGCTTCCCTACTGATTTTGCTCAGGGGAAGCTGGCAGGGAAGGCTGAAAATGGAAATCATGTGACCATCACATGCTGCAAGTGCGAGACAGTTGCCAAGCACCCAAACTGTGATCCCATGATCGCCGGCAGGTGCAATGGCCATGACTTCAAGGACTGGTCATAAGTACCAGTAGTTCAAACCTGCCACAGCTTTGAACAGTTGCTAAACGAGTAATCATAAGCAACTACCTGTTCAGCTTTAGAAAGCAGTGTTCAGATAATAAATAGCTTCCTTTTTCTTCCTGGCAGTAGGCCTGACAAAAGAAATGGTGAAATTGTGCCTGAATGCAGTTATGGGCTGGATGAAATTTGGCAAATGGTGGTTCAGTCTGGCCAGACAGAGATGCTATTACTACACGATTCGTCAAGCAAGTAGCAGAAAAAAAACACCTGGTCTACAGTGGCTGAAAAGGGAGTAGAATTCTGTTGATATTAAATTTGTAGCTCTGAGTATCTGGAAACACAGTTGCTCGAAGCTCAAGGTTTAATTGTGTCTCTGAAGGAGAAACTCTTTTAGGCAGTAATGGCTCTCTGGTACACGTTTCTAAAACCAAACAATCTGGTTGAAATTACACACACTCTGGTTAAGTTCCAATACTGAGCTGTCTTTAAGGATGACTCAGAAAATTTTCCTAATGCAAAATATATTTGTGAGGGTTTTTATACAAGGCATAATGATATTATACTCTCTAATGCATTTCTGTGTTTAGTTCAAAATGCTGGATTTGTTTTATAAAATGCTATATACAGTACAGTGGTGCCTCACAAGACGAGATTAATCCGTTCCAGAAGAACGCTCTTAGCACGAAATTCTCGTAAAGCGAAACGCAGTTTCCCATAGGAAACAATGGAAAGTCAGATAATC
>JANHZU010001927.1:156134-168413 GCA_032468055.1 Acrochordus granulatus
TGCTTCCTATCTGTCAGAAAGGTAGTTATCCACCTACAGGTATGGGCAAGTACAGTGAGCTGGGTCAGTGTGTGATGAAGGATTTCTGGTATGATGATGTTAAACGAGCTGAAGTCCACAAAAAGGATCCGTGCATAGGTCCTTGGGCAGTCCAGATGTCACAGGATATAATGTAGTGACATATTGATAGCATCATCCTGTTTGCTTGATAGGCAAACTGCAGAGGATCTAGCAGTGGATCTGTGATGATTTTCAGATGGATCAGTTTTTCAAAAATCTTCACTACTGATTTTAATGAGACAGGTCTGTAGTCATTTAGCCCACTGATGGAAGCCTTCTTAGGAATGAGGTTGATGGTAGAACATTTAAAGCATGAAGGGACCTAGCATATCTCTACTGACCTATTGAAATTCTCGTGAAGATGGGAGCCAATTGTACTACATAGGTTTTCAGACAGGAAGGGGTCAGGCCATCTGGGCCAGGTGCTTTCCTGATTGTTTGTTTTTGGAAGTGAGTTCATACTTCTTTTTATAGAATCACAAGAGGTGGGAGCCCAGGAGGGAGTAAGGGTCCAGGAGGAGAAGAGAACCGAGAAGGAGGGATGGATGTGATTGTAGAGAACATATCTGTTGTTAATGTGATTGAGGTGGGTTTGGTAAAATCAGAGGATGCTGGGTGTTTTTGAAACCTGCAGTAGAACATATTTAGGTCTTCTGCTAGTTGATAGCTTTCCTCAGCTGAGGGTGAAGAACTCCTGTAGCCAGTGATATGCTGTAGGCTTCTCCACATGTAAGCGGAATCATTTGCTGAAAGTTGATTTTTAAGTTTTTCAGAGTACTTTTTTGCCATTCTTATTTCTTTTGTTGGTGTATTTCTGGCCTGGTTATACAGTCTTCTGTCCCCTGACTTGTAGGCTTCTTGCTTGTCATGGCAAAGTTGTTTGAGTTTCACTATGAACTAGGACTTGTATGAGTGGAAAATTGTGGTAGGAACACACAACTCTTTGCCAAACCTCTTTTCCTCTTGTATCTGTTAATTCCTTTGTTCATTCACACTCAGAACATTGTTCTCTCTTTCTTTTCCTGTTGTTGCTGCATTGGGGTGGCATTTTCAGGATTTCTACATATTCTCTCACTTCACTTTTGAAAACTGGCAGATCAGGTATGAAAATACTCTTAGGTAGCCTTTTGATATCCAGAAGTTCTTCTCTTGTGTATATAATCCTCATAAATTTGCAAAGAAAAGTAAGATTTGTGTTTGCTTTTATTGAGGTCTTACAGGTTCCTATGCAATATTGTTCTTCACAGCATTGGACTTTCCTTTTCCTTCCAGGTACACCACAGCTGAGCATTCTTTCGGCTTTGGATCAGCCACTTCACTCTTTCTAGAGCTACTTATAATTGCCCTCCACTCTTCCCCAGTAGCATATTGGACACCTTCCAACATTAGAGGCTCATCTTTGCTGTCATATCTTTTAGCCTTTTATTACTGTCCATGAGGTTTTTCTGGCAAGGATACAAGAGTGGGTTACCATTTCCTCCTCCAGACTCCTGCAGCTCATTTTTCACCAGATGTCCAGGAATACCAACATCTAGTGCAGCCCTTGTTGACCCAGGCGATGACCGAGCCAGTATGCATTTCTGTAAATTATGTCTAATATATTTTTATGGGAAAGAGATACTCTTCATCTGGCTCCTCCAATAAGATCTTTCCAGTATGGTTTCACCTCTGACATAGCTCTCATCTTCCTTGGAGCACACAAACCTCACAACCACATCAAGGTGGTGCCTCACTGGGGGAAAAGCAACTAGTAGGGGCAAATGGAATGAGCTGGTAATAGAGGCAGAGGAACCACATTCTAGCTAAGGAAGGAATTTCATTGCAGGAATGCTCTGGGCAAATGTTACTTTGTCCTGCTGCATGTCATAGCCAACCCGCCCTGCCAATATTTTGATGACAGTAGGTTTTCTCGTTACATACATCTATAGATCCATCTGTAGATTGAATGGGGATATGGTCTTACTGCTTGTGACTATGCAGGAATGACTTAGGATGCAGCATAGGCAACAGTTTTGTAAGAGGCAGTGTTGGCAGCTCAGTCCAGTTGGAAAAGTGTGGGAAGATTTCTGATGGGGCCTTCTCTAGTTTTCTGGAGACTAAAAAGAGAAGAAGAGAGAGATACTTTCAGTCTCACAAGATTCTGTTTAATGTGACCTTACAATAAAGATAATGTGGATGGTCCTATTGTGCTTCTTGTCTGAACTACTTAAAGGGCTAACATTAATCATGCAAGATTGAAAATAGTGTTCATCATCTTCATTCTTGCTGTTTCATTTGTTTTCATTCGTAGTTCTGAGCTGACCTTTGCAAAGTAGAGTTGTCTGCCCTGTTTCTAGTCACAAGGCTGTAGAAAAGCTTCAAGAACTGACTTCTGAGTACTAATGTTTCTTCCTTCATCCCAGCATTTTAACTTATTTTGGTTATCATGTGAAGCTTGTGATTCTTTTTTCCACTTCATTGTTCTTTCTCTTCTTCCCAATTTATTGTATAATCTTGCAGGATTGCAGCCAAGCAGCAGTCTATTCATTCATTTAACCATCCTGTATTAAATAAGGATAGAAGGCTATCTCAGATACATTTTTAATATGCATCCACAAAAATATGTGTCACTTGTAACTCCCATGAAAGTCAGGATCATACACAAATGTATTATGATCCAGGATATCTGGTTGTGGAAAGCTCTCCCAAGAGATCATCAGCTAAAAGGCTGTTGCCATGCCTACGACATTGTGCAATGCATATTTATCTGCTAAGCCTTCACTCACAATCAGTTGATACAGTCCTGATTGTCCTTTGCATTGGTCTATTCTAAACCTGTGAACTGCAAATATAATCTTTGATGCCACTGCTATCTAATTCTATTGCAACTGAGCTCTTTTCTCAATGGTTTTCTGAGATGGAGTGGGATTCAGCAGTACATTTTTTTTACTCAAGCAGGTAGTTTTGTTTAATTTGGGGAAGAATGTTTTCTAAGGAATAAGGAGGATGGTGATTAGTGTTTGCTGCCATCTTGGCAGATTTTTAAAGTTCCTTCTCCTTTCCAAAAAGTTGCTGCAGAGCTTATCTGTCATATCTGTTGAGTGCATTTGTCATTCAGAGCTGACTTACCCATAATCTCACCTGTTGAATCATGTTCAAGCAATTCCTGCCTATACAAGATTACTCCTCTTTGTAACTCTGATGTTGACTTAACTTATGTTATGAGTTAAGATTCCTGCACAGTTTGAGATCAATTTAGCAATCTATTTTTAAAGTTCTGTTGTATAGGCAGCAGTATGTGTACCAGCCATTTCATCACTAGAAATTTATACTGTGACTCCTTCCTTGGAAATTACAAACCTTATGTGGTGGGAACCTCAGTGGCTTCAATGACCCTGAGAATGATGCCTGCAAGAGTGTTTTTTAAAAAATAAAGTTTTACAAATTACAATTAAAATTTATTTTTTAAAATTTCTTAAAAAGCATAACATGTTAATATTATATGTAAACTCTAAAGTAAGGCCTGTAGATTTTAGAAGGAAAAAACAACCTAATTTAAAACCCTGCATTTACTAAAATAAAAAAGAAATAGAGAAAAGATAAAAACCCTACATGATTAGAAAAAATGGCAAACAACAAATATTTTATATGTAAAAGAGAAAATAATAAAAAGAAACTGTCAAATATCAAAATTATTGTTTCCAAATTCATCATTATAATGTCATTTGAAAACAATGAATTAAATCCAGATCATGCAGAATCATACTTTCTGGTTTTGCCTCTCTTTTGATAAACTGCTAATTCAAAGGCTGAATGCTGACAAATATCATTAAGTCATATTTTGGAGTCTTGCACACAACTCTACTTCCAGCAGTATATGATCACCTATTGCAATGTTCAAAGTTAATATATCCAAAGTTCTTCATCGACCAAGATTCATTTCTGAGAATCAATCTGTAACTTCATTCTAAGAACCTGATTTTGCATATAATAACTAATAAGCACACTTGTAGAAGTGTGAATTCTTGACATGGTCTACCTCATCTGTAAAATTAAAAAGGGAACAGTTGAGTCATCCACAGTGGCAACACAGGTAAAAGGAACTCTACAAGTGTAAGAGAAGCCATTCCACACAGAACAGTGGTTCTTAAAATGTTTGATCTAAATACCTCCTTTCCTGGTCTTGAATAATGTCATTACTCTCACAAAAAACAACAACCAGATGTTGTTTTAAACAAGGCTCTGAAATCTCTCAGCAGTGGAAGTCCCAAACTGGGTCCTTGACTTACAAACAATTACAAATTGCTCAATATATATTCAAGGGAATAATTAACCCCAGTTTAAGAACCACTGATAGAAGAATACACTCTAAGATCAAACCTGAAAGTAATCAATGGCAAACAATTTCTATACTGAAAACAGTATAGGCAAATTGCAGCATTTAGGCAAGCTTAGGTGCCAGGTTATGAGACCCACAGATCAGAAGGCACCTCTCTAGGTACAAGAAAAAAGCATCAAATTTGCATAAATAATTGTGTAAGTAAGCCACACCCAAACTGCAAGGAAATGTGGTCACTGATGATGCATGTACTGAATGAGAAATTCCTCATTTCACAAGGATATATATGTTTGGAGCATGGAATGTGAGAAGCATGAACCAAGGAAAACTTCAAATAATTGAGGTGAAAGTGAAATGGATAACGTCTGATATTTTAGGAATAACTGATATTAAGCAGGCCACACTAGCCAGAAGAATTCACATTATTATATGATTGATGATGATGATTACAGAATATCATTCAGGGTATAAGATCATATGAAGAAGTAGAATGGCAATATCTACAAGAAGAACAATGCAGTACTAAGTACGTATTCTGCTGGAACCCAATAAATGACAGGATCATAGCAATCACTATTAGTGGATATTCAGCAAATAGCAGGATTACAACCATATATCCTTTGATATTGGAAGTCTTCAAAAAATTCTGTAGCAAATTGCAAGAGATGTTAAATGGCATAATACTTCTAATGGAGGTGAAATGGAAGAACCTGGAGTTCTGGAAATATTTGGACTTCAGTAAAGCAGAGCTTAGATTAACAAACTGTTTCATGGAATTTAAACAGAGAATTTACACCTGTACATCAGACAATACTGAAAACAAATTAATTGCTGGTAAAAAGTAGGTAATGAAGAAATGATAATTAACCAGAACACAAGTACAGACTGTGAAATAGCCCAGAAGTTACTGGAAAATCTAGATGTTAAGATTCGAAAATTAAAAAAAGTTAGGTGTGCCAACGTGATCAGGTACAGAGAACACACAATCTGAATATAAGATCAAACTAAGGAACAGATTTGGTCTATTTTTTCAGAAGTCATTCTGAAAACTTTTAAGAAGAGATATGAAAACTGATACAGGGAAAGAACATCCTGGCTTTCATCAGCGACTATCATGATAACCATGGAGAGACAGAGTTGGTTTTTTTGCTTCTTTTCGATTTGGTTCTCTCTATCAATGTTATCATCAAACCAGCATTATCATTTGCAGGATCCTCCTACACAGGTACCTTTCACTTTCTGGCATGTACTTCTTGAACTAATAAATACCCCATGCTAATAATTACTGTAGTGTTTTGAGTTTCCCTCTTTTACAGCCAAATCTACCATGTGATCACTGTCAAACTACAAACTGAATTGTTCACTGACATTTTTCTCACTTCATGTTAAAGTACACATTGAGAAAATGGCATATGCTGTAAAATTATGTGATTTTTACTGTTGTGTTTTTAGTGATAAGCCTTTGTTTATAATTTCAGTCATTTTCCTTGTTCTTTATCGTTTGCCTAGCATTACATTGCCTTCTATGGACTACTCACCAGTTAGTTTATTTATTGGAAGAGGAGGAAGAAGAAGAGGAGAACAAAATATTCTGACTATAACCTAAGGACAAAACTGGGATACAACCTCAGTGCAGGGAGAAGAGATAGTATAAAAGTTTGTCTGTCTGTTTGTTTTTCTGGCAGTTCACTAGCTAGCTACCTGAAATCAGGCTGAACTCACTCTTCTTCTCCAACATCATCTCAAACCTACATCTTTTAAGGTCAAAATCCAATGCACTGAATCTCCAGCACCTCATGACCTACAGACCATAAAGGGGGCAGCAGAATGTTGGGAGAGAATTAAGGATTTACTCTGTATCTCTCCTTTATTTATGACTCTGCCCCATTCTTTACCAAAGAGATTGCTAATTTGAGACCATTGCCTTTTGGCTTAGGTGCATGCATCCTGCACAGATCACACACTCTTTAGACACTCCTCCTCTTGATACGTGCCTATCCTTGTGATACATTTCCTGTAAATAGTGCTCCTTCTGTTATATTTATAAAACCTGCATCACTAATGCCTGCTCAAGTTGGATTCCTGCTCTCAGGCACATACACAAAGCAGCCTTTTAACACCATCACCAGGGCACATTTCATGAACTTCTGACTTGCAATGGGAATTGCAAACAGTATCTGGAGAGTTAGAATGATTGCCTACTTGGTCCCTGGAAAGAAGGAAGCAGTGGTTTTTCCCCCCAAGAAGTGAGAAGAACTTCGTTTTTAAAAGTGGTTCGGTATAATAAAGAAAAACGCCTATTTGGTTCATTTTAGTTCAGTTTTGTTTATTCAAAGCATGTGAAAACAAGAAATGTTTGCATTAATAATTCTTAACCCATGGTCTCAGACTAATTAGAGAAAAATGTATTGATGCAGCTTTCAAAGTACAGTAGACAGTATGAAAGAAGAAGCGAGTTTTCCTTCCCTCTCTGCTGAGGCCAAAGTGTCTCAGTGTTGCACAACAGGCCACATCTTTTGCAACTCCATAAAAATAGAAAACACAAGGACATGAAACTGGAAAAAGGATCCAACTTGATAATTAGAAGAGTAAGAGTAATTGTTAAGATGTCTAAGAAGAATAATTACCTATCCCATCAGGGATGACTTAATTTGGTTATATGTTTAGTTTGTGCTGTTTTAAAATGTTTTAATGTGATATGCTTATTTATTTATTTATCAATTGATTGGATTTATATGCTGCCAAACTCAAAAGAGTCTTGGCAGCTTAGCAGTGGTCACATATCTAGGCCTTCCAGAAGAAAGTTGCTTCAAATATCTGGATGAGCACTAGATACTAGCAAAAAGATATAGGAAACTCTAGCTTGTTGCTGCTATTCAGTGGTCATCTGGAGATTTGGGGTGCTTAAAGAAAAAACATAGCCCTAAAGACTGAAATCACAGTACTATAATAGGAGAAGTGTAATCTTTTTTTCCACGGGATTTTTCCACCAGAAATCTAACCCAAAGGTAATAGCTATAGTCAAATAACAGCTTTATGGGAAGGCAATTATTTGGTCTAAGATGTACTTTAATTCTAAGGTGATAAAGGATTTAGATTGAGAGTGGGCAAAAATATGATTGGAAATTTTTGTATCCATCTAAAATTTGTCATTGTAGAAAATGGGATCTCAGGGAGAAGAATTCCCAAATATAACAATGGCAAAAATCCTTCTTCTCTATTTATTTATTTTGTTTTTGATCTGTACAATAACAAAATAATCTGTACAAAAACCCTGGGGACATTTAAAAAGTTATTTATTTTCTACTTTTTAGTAAATAAAACTTGTCACATGTTTTCAATCAGTGGAAAAAGTCCTACAACAAAGCCAGTGTTGTTATTATTAGTTTTTATCTTGTCTTCTTTCTCAAGGCAGAAAACATACTTAATACTCTTGCCTCCTATTTTCCCACAAGAACAACTCTGTGCAGCAGGTTGGCTTGAGAGAGAGGGACTGGCCCCGAGTTACCCATCTGGCTTTCATGCCTAAGATACAATTACTACTCGCAGTCTCCTGGTTTCTAGGCTGTCACCACTACACTTGATTGACCGACTGACCAACTATCTGTCTGTCAGTCAGTCGGTCGGTCTCTCTCTCTCACCGGTTTGGTGCAGTAATTAAACATCAAGTTAGCTGGATGACCCTATGCCAATCTTTCTTCCTCCCTAGAAGGCAAGCCACCTCTGAAATGTTGCCAAAAAAACTGCAGGGACTTCTCCAGGCAGTCACCAGAAGTCAACACCGATGTGAAGGCTCATGTCATGTGCTTGGGTGAGTGTGTATGTGTGGTGCCTTTTCTGTTGTAGCACCTTCCCTGTGGAACAATCTCCTCTTTGTTGTTGAGGAATCCTTGGAAACAAAGGTAATAGTAGAGGGTGATGCTTTGTGCAGCATGCCAAGTTTTTCAATTTTTAATTGTTATTGTTGACCATAAAGATGTTGCAGTAGAAAATGGGTGGTCATATACACCATTTAAATAAATCAGTTAGAAAGGGCATGGATCTGGTTAGCATCAAGGGAAGCACTTACAGAAATCGTGATCCAGAGATCAAGGCAGAATCAGCAGATACAATTCTGCTTTGATTCCCTTATGTACTCCTTTTACTCTTCTTCATAGATACAAGTGGCAAATAACCTGCTTTCCCTAAAACCATACTCTACTTTCCAGTACTCCGGCCATGTGATTTCTGTAAATAATTTGCCATGCCCTTTCAGCATCTAAGAAAATCCACAGTATTTAACTCAAGAGGACACAGAACAGTCTTCTGTCCCACCCTGTTCTCCAAATGATATTTCCCATTTTCTCTTAACTGTTTCTACTATGGTTGTTTGGAGTATTTGAGGCAAAGGCTACAAAAGGCTTCAATTTTGTGGTGGTGCATTTCCACAGTACCCTGAGGAATATTTCCTGAGACTTCCATGCTAGCTTATCAGTGATGGGAAGACAGTTGAGCCAGACTGAAATAAGGATAAGGCTGCAGGGAGGAGATGGAAGTAAAAAAGAAGAATGACACCCAGTTAGAAGGGAACCCATGGAGCATTAATTTGTGCAAAACAAGGCAAAAGCCAAACATTCTGCTAAAAGGCTGTGACAGGAGGGGGGTTCGAACAATGTTCTCAGGGAATTTGTTTTATTTTCCAATATGCACCAACGGAGGTCCAAGATGCAAAATTAATGATTTCAGTGTGCTTCTTTGCAGAAATCCAGGCTTACATGTGGTTACCAGGCACAGAGGAAGAAAAACCTCATTGAGAGCTGTGCTTACAGTGCTGTAAATGGGAAAGTATATGCTGGTTTCAACACTTTGTTGTCCCCTCTTGCTTATCCCTCTTTAGTTCATTGCATGGCTCATTTCTGCACTGTGAACCCATTGGGTATTGCACGGGATTCCTTCTCCTGTGTCACTGTGCAACAGCTTTATTTCAAGTCGTAACTCTCACGTCTTGTTTACAGAAGGGGGGTGGGAACAGGATAAAAGTTTGCTCTGCTGCCAAACACCCGAATGAGCACCCATGTTGAAAGACAGGACTTGATAGTGTCTGCTACTTTTTTCTCACCCAGTATTGAAAAGGCACCTTGAGCTAAGAGATGGAAATTGTCCATCTTCTCTCATAGACCGGGCAACATACAGGGAATGATCCATCTGCACCCTGGACAAGGAATCCTGCTAGAGACTCACTGGGAGAATCGCATGTGAGTCTTTAGTAGGTGAAGTTGCCAGATGTTGTCCTTAATTCATTGTGAGGCCAATTAGGAAGAACAAGCTGAAGCCACACAATCCTTTTCATCGTGCAACAGCTAAATCAGAGCTTGTTGCTCTCTGGCCACTACTGTAAGAATCTGACAGACTGAGGAAACGTTGCTTCACTCGCATTGATGGAGATGTGAGCATTCAGCTAGGAAAGTGGAGTTGAAGAAGCTGAGATTAAACTGAAGATGGGAGATAGGGAAGGCAAGAGAAAACAATGAAATATATTTATTGGCATCTGAGTAAAGATGTGCTGAATATGTAGCAAAAGTAAGACTCCGTGGGCCATCACAATATGCTTTGTTTTTTTTCTCAGAAAAAAATGTCACTTATTTAAGAATATTCAAAGGTCACTTGTCAAACAAAGGAGCCTTTAGAAGAAAATGGCAACCAATTTGAATATTTGGTGTAATTTATATAATAAATTTCTGTGGGCTTGTATATGTGTGAAATTTAGGAGCATATATATTTACAGGTTAATGGTGGCCCATCTCTACCTTGTCAAAAGAGTCATACTATTTTCTTACCTTAATGAATTATTTTCTTTAAGAATGATTCCTTAAAATATTTCCAAATTGTTTCTAAATAATTGCTTCTGCTTCATTACTGTAATCGTCATTCTCCCCCAGTGCCCAACTCTAGCTAGGTTTGTTACAACTAAGTGTCACTGAAATAATAATCTCTTCTTTGCTGGCTTTTGTACAATACTTATAAATTTATAATCCACTTTTTATATACTGTAGGTGCAAAATACTTCTCCTTATTTCCATTTCCCTCCTCTTCATTCCCTTTAATCCTTTTTATATTGCAATCCTATTTGACAGGGAATGTCCTGTCCTTTTTTATAAAACATCCGTCACGTGACTAGCACTATATAAATAAGACAGTCACTTTTATTACTTTAAATCATTAAAGCTATTATCCTCTACTTAATAGTACAGGATAATTGCTTCACGCCCATTTTCTTAAACATTTGGTTAAAATGGTCTTAAGGACTGATGTAAAAAATGTACACATTTCTTTGGTAGTTTATTTAGGGATTTTGCTCCAGGGGAACCAATGATAAACTAACATTACCCACAACAGAATTCAGATTATTATTTGTTGTTCTTTTGTCCCTCAGATTAAATAAACTCAGTCTATTGGAGTTTGCATATTTTTAAGAAATGTACATGGAAGCGTAAGGATTTCTTCTAAACCTATTTAATCCATTAAAATCCCATTGTGTTTACAACAGCTCCAGGCTCTGCAGATAATCTGCTGACCCTTTCTCTGGCACTTCCTGGACTGATCGTGTGACAGAGCAATGTTGCATGTCACATGGCCATTCCAGAAGATGATAGAGAAAGGAAGTTTATATATGTATTGCCCAGGGCTGCAATCAGCGTGCCAGTCTCTTTAAAAGAAACCTTTTGACTACTTCATAAATTAAAAAAAAAAACTCAATTTCCATTCTCCTTATTTAGTTTGGCAATAGAGGATGGGGGAGGGTTAGAGGCAGAGGTTAAGTATAAATCATTCAAACTCTGATGTCAAAGTGGATTTTTGTGAAACTCTAGAACTATATTTAGAAACTGTAAATTGATTTTGAGTATAATAATATTGCTCATTTCCTTACTTAATAGATAATTTATTTATAAATCACTGGAGATTTAGATGTGTCCTATTTTGAGTCTTGAAATTTTACCCTCCCTAGGATTGCAGCCATACTTTCAACACAGCTGGAAGAACTTACATGTTGCCATGCCTGGCAACATGGAGCAGGAAGCGACACCTTTTTGAATCATTCTTAGCACTGGGAATATTTAGCATGGCCAGAGAATCCAAGGATGTGGTGCCTATCAGAATCAGCCAAGCTAGTCATATAAACTGAATATTGAGGGAAGGACGCTATGGAACCTAGATCACAAATATTTCCTTCAACAAAGCACAGATGAACCTCTAGATTTCCTTTGTGAACATCACCCTATTCTAGAAACACAAAGTTAGCAGGTACTCTTGACACGTGTGTATTGTAATGCTTAGATTCACTAATTTCAGTGATATTGCCAATCGGAATGCATTAAATTCTGTGTAAAAAAATGGATGGTCAATATTATAGCCTTGGATAGTGCTAGGCATCTGTTCGGTGCTTCAAAACAATGGCAGCTGAGACTGGAATTCATCACTGTGTGATGATAACATTTTGTGGCTTGGGTATTGTTAGACAACACCTTTAGCTCAAGTATAGTTGCGTGAATTTCTTCTATGTTTCTAGCTAAAATAAGAGCCAATTTGCGGTAGTGGCCACGAGACTGTGAGCCATGAAAGTCAGCTGAATGACTGTGGGCCAGCCACTCTCTCAGCCCAATCTGCTACATGGGGTTGTTGTTGTGGGGAAAGTAGGAGAAAGGAGTATCAGGTATGTTTGTTTTGTTGCCTTTTGTTATTTATAAAGTAGTAAAGGTGGGACAAAAGAAAAAAACAACTCTTTCAACGCTTTGGAACTACTTCAACTGAGAAAGCCTCATTCAGGACCATAAACACAAAACAATCACACTCTTGTCTTGCCTCAGAGGAGATTCCTGTCTCATTTTTTCATACTGTTCTAGCTTGATCAATTATGTTCACAC
>JANHZU010001928.1:26019-37878 GCA_032468055.1 Acrochordus granulatus
ATGGGGTTTTCTTGGCAAGGATACTGGAGTGGATTGCCATTTCCTTCTCCAGTAGAGTCCTGTAGCCCATTTTTTACCAAATGTCCAGGAAACCCAAAAACATCTAACACACTCCTTGTTAATCTGGGCAACAACCAAGCTGGTATGGATTTCTGTAAATTACAACTTATATTTTTTATGGGAGGGAGACACTCTTTGTCTGGTTCCTCTGATGAGATCTGTCCAGTATGGTTGAACCTCTGGCATAGCTCTCATCTTCTGTGGAGCAGACAAGCCCCCCAACCACAGCAAGGTGGTGCCTCACTGGGAGGGGGGAGTTCTTCACTTACACTTTGCATATAGACATGTAAGTTTTAGGAAAAGTGTTCTCTAAATATTTGTTAAATTTTTGTTTTAAAAATTATAGACTAATGCAAAAATGAAATCAGGAGAGAGTTATGAACATATTTTCCTCAGTACCTATCAGATCATTTTCTTTAATTCTTTTTTTTAGTTTTTCCTCTATTAAGTGAAAAGAAACTATTAAATTGTCAGTCAACTACGCTATGAAACAATGACTTATCCTTTGATATATTTATTTCCAAGAATGCCTGTAGGGTTAGAATAGAAATGGGGTGTGGATACAACTCAGTGCTTAGTTTGGAAATATGTACATCTCCCCACATAAGTTGGGAATGGCAGTATTTGGATGTGCTAGAGAGGTGTGGAGCAGGACAATCTGAGATGTCTTCTGGTAAATATCGAGACTGATTCCAACACCTCTGACAGCTATTTTTTGAATATACAGCAACATCCATGAGCTTCTCTATGATATATTCTTCAAATGCAATATTCCAAAAATATCAACCAGATGTATGATGTAAGCTTATGCTAAGCTTGATCGACTAATGGGCAGGATTTCTCTTTGTCATGTGCTTGTCGTAAAAGTCAGTTACAAATTGTCCTGTGCCTGACCAATTCCTCCCCCTCAGAGACTGAAAAGATTGCCTAAAAAAGGTTTTTCTCCGCAGTTCAGCAAGTTCCTAAGTTAACTAGCTCAACTCTGAGGCCTTAATTAGTTGATCAGAACACTCCTTCCACTCCTAGCTACTGGCTGATATTGACAAAACTCTAATCAGTTTTACCTTAAAGGCTTTCTTTTGCTTCTTAAATGGCTAGCTGCTGAGTGTGCTAGACTAGGCCTGCCCCAGCACATTACCTTTGATGTGTATTCCCTATTGTATGTTTGCTTACTCTCTTGTAATCCCTTCCTTTCCAATGAAAACATTAATTCTCTTCTTGCTAATTAACCAAACATTGAGGTGAGCATTCCAAAAAGTGGGGGAGTGGGAAAAAAGTCTGTAAGATTTGTCCTTGTATCTGGCTTCCTCATGAATTGACTTCTGGAATACTTCCCTGCCATTTGTACTCACTAGCTTTTTGGGGTCATATCCTTCTAAAGTTGTAAAGCAAAGGACAGCTAAAGAAAACCATAAACATACTTGAGATCATATGATTTTTTTAAATTTAGCAACCATTTTGTTTAATGACCAAGTCGCTGGTCCCAACTGTGGTTGCTAAATGAGGATGACCTGTATTCCATATTGTTACTTTTTTCCTTTGTACTGAGTAAAGAGACTAAGCACCAAACTATTGTGATTTTAAAGTGTTAGTAAACAGTTAAGTAGTGTGGAATGATAGGGTCCAAACTAACTGAAGAGCTCCTAGTTAGAGAAAGCTGCTCAAGAGTAAATTTATGAGATCCACTATACATTGGTATTTTAGTAATGGATATGGGAGAAATAGCAATTTAAGAACCAGAGTCTCTCAGATTAATAAACATACAGCAGCAAGGATTCTCTCATCTACGTTTTCTAAAACACAGCTTCAGCTGAGATGTATGGTATTATATTTATTTCAAGTCTCAACTACATAAAGGGAAAATCATGTTATAGCAGAATGTAACAAGTGAATTATTTTGCAGACTATCAGAAATGCAAATCAAGGGACTCTAAAACCTAACTGGCTTTTGTCCAATGGGAAAATGCCTCAGAAAGACAAAGAATATTAATAACAAGGAAGCAGAATTGCACATAAAGAACAATGGAGAAAGCAAAAACGCGCAAGAAGCACTTTGAAATTATGAATGGGGTCAGCTCCACTGTAAGGAAAGATTGCAGAATTTGTCTTTTTTTAGTTTCCAATAAATGAAGGCAAGGGAAGACCTGATATATAGAAACATGCATGATATGAAAAATGCAGGTACAACATTTTCTTCTCTCTCTCAAAATGTTACAATTTTGGGTCACTTATTGAAACTAAATGTGAAGAGATGCAAAAGTGATACAAAAGAATGCTTTTTTACATAGAACCTGTGGAATTTGATGTCATTAAATGGGGTGATAACTGCTCATTTGGACTGTTTTAACAGCAGGATTGGAAAAAATTCATGGGAATCGGGTTAGATACAACAGCTAATCTTTCCAGCTATTATTTGTCTCCTGGAACACAGCAGCTTCCCTTATATATCAGCTGCTACTAACAGTGTCCGTTCTGCCTATGGCATCCACTCATGCTGGCCACATGACCACGGAAGCATCCTTGGACGAACACTGGCTCTTCCGCTTGGAAACGGGGATGAGCACCGCACCTTGGAGTCAGTCATGACTGGCAGGGTCACCTTTACCTTTTTTACTAGAAAGGAGGAGTAGAACAGTGTTGTCTTCTCCATTTAATGTTTAATAGTATCTTGAACACATCTGTGACTGACAATTGTGTGACAAAATGCTGGACAAAGAAGAGTGGTTTGCCTGAGCACAGAAGTTGTTTTGGAATTTGATTGTTGTGGTGGCTTTCATTCCTTTTGTTATTTTCCAATCTTTCAGCTTCTTTAAAAGTTGGCAAAGTGCCTCATAAACACTTGGTGGGAAAAATAAAGGAAAAAGCATATTTGTATTTAGACAAAGAAACTATAAAAAATCACTGTTCAGTGAAGTTTTGAAAGGGCTCAGATCCAATTCAGGGTTTTTTCTGCTAATTAGCAGACCATCTTGCTCTGAAGATGCCAGCCACAGTTCCTGGCAAAATGTCTGGAAATCTGTTGTCTAGTCCATGGCCACTAAACGTTGTAGCCCAACATTATCCAACAGATACCAGCAATAAAAGCTTACACCAGTACAGTAAATTAGTCTTCTGTACTAGTTATACAGCTGTATTTTGTATTAGCTGTGGCTTTTGAACTGCCCTCAGGAGTACCTGATATAGACTAAATTACAGTAATCCAACAAAATGAAAGAAAATTTCCTGTTAGTTTCTTTTTAGAGGCATGAATAGAAGCATTTTCTCTCCCCTTTCTGCATGAAAATGGAAAATAATTTACATTGGTTAAAATGATATTAAATGCAAAATGGTTTTCTTCTTTATTTTCTCCATTTTTATCATGCACAAGGAGAATGCAGTAGATTGGACAATGACCATACTTATGAAACAAAAAATAAAAATGTAAGACTCCCTGATATAACATGATAGAGAATCAATGTCTAATCAAACTTTGATGGCCACTAAGACAGCAGAGAGACAGAAATGCTGCTCTCAGAAATGGTATGGAACTTTCACATTAATTTTAATGCAACTTTACAAAAGTGTTCAAATTTGAAACACTGAACTTGGCAGATTACCAAAAATTAAAAGCTGACAGAAGCAGAAAGTAATATGGTCACAAAATGAGAAGCTGAAGTTGACAGATTTCCTTTTTTTTTTTGCAGAAGCAGTTAGACAATTAAAAACTGATACAGACTCTCAAGATGTGTTGTAAATAAATAGATGTAAAGGGGCTTTCAAGTGTCTAATTTTTGATTTCTGAATGTTGGGGCAATAAAGATAGTAACAGAGATTTATCCTCCAGCTCTGATGGTGGTAGATCTGTGCCCTCTGGGTGGAATAGTACCATTTTTCCCCATAATAAGATCCATAGGACGTTTCATGATAGTATAACTAGATTTCCAGGATGGCAAGCATATATTGAATGTGGGAAAGCAATTTACCCAAATCCACTATTTGTGCTTTACTTGACTGCATTCTTTATGCAGCTATTGGGAGACTAAATAGTCTAAACTACTAAAAGAGTAGTAGGAAGGAGTCTTACATCTTATTTCTGATTTATGGTCTAGGCAGGTTTTGTCAAATTGGGGTTTCTGAAATTGATAGCAGCAAACTGATTGAATAAAACATGCATGCTGTATAAGAGGGAAAACAACCAAAGGTTGGATATGGACCCAACTCCCTATTATGGATATAATTATTTAAAATATTACATTATTAATGCCAGCTGTGTTAAGAAAATTGAGTATCTGGATCTTGTTCAGCTTAAGAAACTTGTATGCTGTAGCTTTGCAGACGTAGAGGAAGAAGAGCTGGGTTCAGAGCAAATAGGTTATACAAAAAAGGTTCCACGTTCAAAAGCAGATGGCTCTAGGTTTTGGTTTTGATTTCAAAGGATAGTTGATGGATTGGGAAGACTTCATGAATTTCTGGACAAATCTGGGCTCAAAAGACAAGAAGTCTGATCTAGACTATAAAAGCATCCTTTCCTGGATATTGAATTGAATTATTATCTTTTGGACTTTGGGGAGCTCTGTTCTTTTTTTACAACACTACTTTTTTTGGCACTACTTTTTTTTTTGGCACTACTTGCTTCACACATTTTCAAACACATTTCTGTGGCTGCAAGAGGTAGAAAAAACTTTCTTTTTCTTTGAAAGCTGAGAACCTTAGAATACAGAACAGTAGATATGAATCTATTTTGGATTCATATCTGAATTTTGGATATGGGAATCCTGGAATAGTATATCATGTTCATGCATAGAGCAATAAATTTGGTGTAGAAAACTGTGTCATTCTAATTATTCTTTCTTTGATTAATAAATGTGGAATGTTTACCTGCAATTGTGGGCTTGCAGGTATGACAATCTGGACTGAGCTACAGAATTTTTCCTTTTCTCATGTATGGTGGAGTACTTTCCTTGTACAAAGAGTACTCTTTTATTCACTGCTAGTTTAATTCTCTTATTTTTTGTTTACTCTATAGAAAACTAAAACATTGGCACAGAATTTTTGTCTAAAGTGTTCAGCTTTCTAAAGTAAGATCGGGTATAATATGTCAGATATATCATAAAGATAAGAGGCTGCTTTTTTTCTCTTCGAATGAAATTCTTCAGCAGAGGATCAGAAGTTTTGCACTTAAATAAAAGCAACTTTTATCTTCTTCTTTATCCCTTTGCCTTAGCTATAATATCTGTTCCTCTCACCAGTAGTGAGCAGTCCATCCAGAGTTTTGGTTTTGTGATTCAGCCATTCTCTATTTAGTATGAAGATTAGATAAGAAAATGAATGGAAGGAGATGACAATTAGTTCTGAGAAGAAAAATTAAAAATGAATGGATGATTATGGCAGGTTTTGCATTTTCCTTTCAGTGCTATGCAACTAGAAGCAGAAGGCAAATCAGAGGATGCATCCAGAAAGCCAATTAATCTGTTTTCCTCTAGTCTTTGAATATAGTATTGCTGTGTAATTTGCTTTGTTAGATAGCTGGACTCTATTCTGCCTTGGGAATAAAGTCAATGAGTTCTGCTTTCCTACCAGTTTATTATAGGATAAATTAAGTTGCTATGATTGGTGGATTTCCTTGTTAGTGGGGAAAAAATCCACCAATTGCTCTCCCTAATCTGGGCTTACGCTAGAGGAGGAACTAAATTTTGACAGATGGTTATTGTTAGCCAACTGTCAGAACCTTTAAATATACTAAAGTAGCAATTTTTAAATGTAAATATCAGTTCTAGTGATCTCTGCTCATTGCCCAGTTCCCTCAAACATTCTTTTCAAAGGGTTTAATATCTACTAATGCCAATTATCCTTGCTAGTTAGTCAAGGTTAAGGGGCATTTGCTCAACTTCAGTTTGCTGCACCTGTTAGATGCTTGTGTCAGCCTGTATGCTATAGAGACAGCAACTCATGCCCTGATCATCATATAGACTTCCACAATGAGCTCTCTGTTGCCCTGGAGATGAATTAGATACTACAGTTGTCTCCTGGACCTGTGTCTCAACACCACTTACTTCACTTACTGACTTCTACAGACAGAAACATGGCCATGCCATGGGTTCCCCTGTGTCATGTTGTCAACCTATACACGGAAGAAGTAGAGAAGAAAGCACTCAGCTCTTTCCAGGGAATAGCACCAACCCACTGGTTCAGGTAAGTGGATGACACCTGGGTGGAAATCAAGGTCTAGGAGGTGCAGGCTTTCACAGACCATATAAATACCAAAGACTCAAACATCAAGTTCACCAGAGAAGTTATCAAGGACAACAGAATAGCATTCCTAGACTGTGAAATTCTTATTGGGATCTGTGGCAAGCTTGAAATAAAAATCTACAGGAAACCCTTATACATAGACCAATCCAGCTGTTTGACTCTCACCATCCACTTCAATACAAACTAGGAATCATTAGGACATTACATCACAGGGCAGGAATCACCCCCACTTCCATGGATGCCAAAAAGAAAGAAAACAGGCACCTGAGAACAGTTCTTAAGATCTGTGGGTACCCAAATTGGGCCTTTATTAAATCAACATCTAGATCCAACAAAAACAGCAGGCAGAGCTGAGACTCAGAATCAACAGAAGAACCTCATTATTCCTTACATGGGTGGTGAGAAGCTAAAGCAGATATTTGAAAAATACCACATACCTGTGTTTTTCAAACCCACCAACACACTGAAACAGAGACTTTTGCACCTAAAGATTGAATACCAAAACATAAGAAGAGCAATGTAGTATATGCAATCCAGTGCAGTGAGGAGTGTTCAGAGTTCTACATTGGAGAAACCAAACAGCTTTTACATAAGAGGACAGCCTAGCACAGGAGAAGCAACACAAAACCAGAATCAGCAGTTTTCCTTCATTGAAAGGAAAAAGGACACTCATTTGAGGACAATAATGTTCACATTTTGGACAGAGAAGATAGGTGGTTTGAGAGAGGAGTGAAGGAATCTATTAATGCCAAAGTGGAAAATTCTTCCCTCAGTACAGATAGAGAGTTCAGATAAAATTTGTTCCCCATTTTTCTTGCTGCTCTTTCATTAGCCCCCTGGAAGGTTAAGATCACTTCACAGGTTCACCAGGGAGTTCACACTTAATGACCCACTTGAGGATGAATAAGGATTTAGGAATTGAACATCTACAACCCAAAGACTCTTTATTGATTCACATCTCCTATTGTCCATCTAATGAGCCTAATCAGGTTAAGTGAGAAATGCAGCCACTCTGGAAGACATATATGGAGTCCCCAAATTACCCTTTTTCACATTTAAAAAGCTACCTTGATAAGCAATGAAACATCTCAAACCAAAAGAAAAGAAGTCCGGTTGCCATGACTCAACCTCCAGACAATTCTATCTGGGTGACAGAATCTTCATCAACTTATTCTCTTTCCCTCCTTCACCATTTCCAGAGAGTCCAAAGACCACACAAGAGCACACTCTCGTCTCATGTGACCTCCTCAGTCTCCAAAAATTGCATGAAAACAGTGTGTCCTTTTGAGAAAGTTGTTGTTGGGTATTGGTGACTGCTGGTGTCTGACCCAAAACATTGTGGTGTGTCACCTTTGGCACACATATCATAGGGTTGCCATTACAGAATTAGAATTTTAAAGAAAAGTGATCATGGATTCATCTATACTTCCCATTTGCATGGTATAAAAAAACACAGTCTGTAGCAGACATATCCTTATAACATAACTTTCACTTCATTACCAGCTCACTATTGAGGTTATTTGAAGTCAGTCTAAGATGTTCAGCACAACAGTAATGTTTTTCTCTTCTTTTTAATAGGGAAGTGTACAATAATTATTCATATTTGGACAAATTAATCAAGACTGAAGGAGTACTTTTTTGGTAATAGTATATATGGAGAGTATTTTGGAGTTGTAACTCATCACAAACTGAATGTAACTAAGTAGTTTGGCTGCCAAAAGCAAATGAAATTTTAGATTACTTCAATAGCAGGTTCCAAATCATGGGAAATAACACTTGCCTTCCAATGTGTATTGTCAGGTCTCTTCTCAAAGACTAGGTCAAATTCTGAGAATCATAATTTAAAGAAAATTCAGAAATACTGGAACTGATGTAGAGAAGGGCAAGAAAGCTGAACAGCATAGCGTTAAGTCTTATAAAAAAAGACCGAAGCTCTTGACTATTCTTAGCCTTAAGAAAAGACAACAGAGGGAAAATATAACCTCACATTTCAAATACCTAAAGGAGTATAACATAAGAAAGTCAAAACTAATATTCTACTTTCTGAAAGTGGTGCGAATGGAATAATGATTTTAAGATTCTTCAGATTTCAGAAGGGCAGATTCTGGCTCAATGTTAGTAAAATCTTCCTAACAATATGAACAATTTCACAATAAAACTCATTACTAAGAGAGCTGTTCAGGGAAAAACTGGACAGCCATCAGTCAGGAATGTTTATTTTAGATTGCAGAATTAAGGGGAATGGACTTGAAGGGCCCTCAATGGCTCTTTCCAGCTCTCTAATTCTAGGACATTTGTAACACCTCAACAGCCTTGCAGCCAGCCATTGCTGAAAATGTTATACCTGAAGAAAATGTGAGATTTTCTTTCTGAGTCTCAGGTGAACTTTGAGAAAATAGTTTTTATTATAAGCATTTGCCTTCAAGTGATGATGCAATTAATTCACTTTTAGCCAAACATTTGGCTAAACATGCTTTCAGCATAACAACCTACTATTCTCTAGTTTTCTTATTCAGAGCTGGAAACAGTGAAATTGTCAAAGGGAGAAATGAGGCATCAGGATTTTTTTTTAACTATTATTTCTTTATTCTGGGTTTCAAATAGAAGATGTAGATTGAATAAAATGCGCTGAATAATGTTGAGTAATGTCTCACTCAAACATAAAGTTGTTTGAAAAAATAAGGCAATTTTTCACATTGTATCTTCTGCAAATGGAACTGGAAACCCTGTCAAGAACAAACTGAGAAAATGAATAGACCCTCCTTTATTTTTTTAAAGCAGATATGAAAATTTGGCCAGCATATCTGTGTATTGAAAGTTCATTTTTTAAAATATTAAGTTCTGCAGAAAGATTCAATGTCTTTTGCATATTTAGGCAAGAGTTCAGACACCCCAGATCGGAGATATATTAGAGACATTTGAGGAAGAGTTTCAAGAGATAATAGAAGAAAACAAATCCATTTTTTTTCCTTTTGTAAGTCTCTCTCCCTTTTTCCCCAGAGTGGCTTTGTTCTGTGACACCTTCTGACAAATTCAAACAATAGTCTAATGTACCTTCATGATTTTATTGGACAGGCATAGATACAGCTCCAATTTATGGTGCTGTGGTTGCTGTCTGGAACAGTTTTGCAGTTTGCTGTACTTACCATCACAGGGACATCTTGCCAGCAAGGAGACTTGAAAGATTATGTTACTACAGCCATATAATAAAACTATTATTAGCATTCATAACTTTGGTTTCTTAGTTTGGTCTATCTAAAAGGGCTGGCTCTTTCCTCAAGCACTGGGATGGGGTGAAGTCTGGAAGAAACTGCTTGTGGCTGTATCAAGCAGGTTTATCTGTGGAGCCAGGTTTCTATTTTACTTTTATTGTATCTTGTTTTTGTTGTTGTATATTTAGTTTCAGATAATTACTGTGAGGTTTTGTGAGAGTTGTGGTTTTAAGTCTGGTGGCCATAAATAAATGGACATTAACCCACAGAGCTCATCTAACCGCACAATCCATGGCTTTTCAGAAGGTTAAAAGGGTGGACATTTGCTTGAACTCAAGGGTGAATAATATGCACAAAATCAGGAACCTTTTGTTCAGGAGAACTCCCAGATTAAACACCGGCTCAGTCCAGGGAGTGAGACTTTGTCTAAAGTCAAAGATAACACATCATTTGACCTTGGGGACCAAAACCCCATGTCACTCTGTCTTGCCAGGGTTCAGTTGGAGCTGGTTCTTTCCCATCCAAATTCTCTCAGACTTCTGTAACTGGGCTGTTATTTTTTATGAGTTAAATTGTGTTTGGGGCCCTGGGCATTTGTTTTCTATTGAGCCACTGCTATTGATTTTAACTCTTATATGCTGCTTAGAGTTACTTTTGAGAGATAGGTTTACCAAGTGTTTTAAACAAACAAGCAAGCTTGAAAATAAATAACAGAGAAGGTAATATAAATCTCTAAAGAAATTCATTTGTAGGTTGATTATGAACTGATTTAAAATTTAATCTATTTCATTACTCTAAACTGAAAAGTAGATATCCCCTCCCTTTTAAAAATAGATAAACGTTGCCATTTGTTTGTTTTTAATAATGTTATATTTCAAAGATCCTCAACAGGCTATTCTCTTATCCTCCATCGTATTTGTTGACTATTCTAACTGATCCTTGCTCTTTTTGACATTTATATATAAAGCCAAGTTATTCTCATTAATGTAAAAGAAACCTATGCTCACCTTTTTACTTGCACTATCATGTATATAAATGCCATCTTGTAACAGGCTGGTTGGTTTATAAGTAAAGAATTAAACATAAATGTTTGTCCTTAGTACATAAAAACACATAAACAGCTGTGTTTGGAGCATCAGTAGCTCATGAAAAATTCATCAAATGTCAGATCCGTGCTGCATATTTAAACATTCATACAAAGTTTTGAAGAGTAAAAATGGTTTGACAAGTAGGCAAGCCACAAAAACCGGACACATCAAGGGAAGAAGATCAAACAAGAATATAGCAGGCATATTCATATTGTAGGCTGTAGACCCTGCTTGGTCTCCAAGAGGGTTGAAAGAACAAGTCGACATAAAATATAAAGAAAGAATAGAAACAGGAATCTCAAGGTGGAAGAAATATAGATCATTTGACATTCAAAAATTGATTGTATTTTGCCTGATTTTTGACATCCAGTCAATAAATTCACCTCTGAATACCTTATTTCATTGTATAAAAGTTTCCATACAATGAAAGTATATCTAGTGAATGCAGTGCTTCTTATTTTGCTACGATATGCTTGTATCATATATGCTAATACCTAGCTCATCTCTAAGCATCAGTTAACAGCCACATAAAAGAGGGAATGATTAGGAGGCTTAAATTTAGAAAAATGCAGAAGAATTTTGTGGGAAGTTGGGGGGGTATAGCCTAGTAAATACTGAATATACTGAGTGGGAATATTAACTCACTGCAGATTGCGTTATGGAGCAGAAAATTAGGAAGTTATAGAATCCCTGGGCAAAAATGTGTACATGGTTAATTTCAAAGTTGTACCTAATATACTGGTGTGTGTGTGTATTTAGATTTAATGCTTCAAAGGGAGAAAGAGCATGTATGCAGCAGTGACCATAGGGAATGTCAAAATGAGCAAGATGTAGGATGAAGCATGGCAGTGTAAGCCTCACCTCTTTTATATGGGTGTTGCACATATGCTCAGAAAAGAGGGTTTGCATTATGATATTTTAACCATCATCTTGCCAATTTTGAACCATGCCTCTTGCTGATACTGCTGTGTATGCTATACAGTATGTGTGTGTTAAAAATATACATGCTTTCCAGAGAAAGTAGTTGAGCCTGACATTTTGTTTTACATTTTTTTCATCCTTTCTCTTTTAATTTGATATATTTGCTCTTGTTTTTTTTTCCAAAGAGGGAAACATCTACATTTTCTCCTGAAAAGTATCATGGTTGGAATAGATCTTTGCTCACAAGTATAAAAGTGTCCTGTTTTCTCCTTTATTTGTCCTGCAGTGTTCAACCTTCCTAGTTCCCTATATCTTAATCCAGTCCCCCTCCCAAATATCAACAATAT